>JBBPBX010018959.1:0-40240 GCA_038048925.1 Garcialebias charrua
TTTGCAGATGATACAGCTGTGGTGGGATGCATCACAGATAATGATGAATCCAGCTACAGACAGGAGGTGGAACATCTGGAGAGCTGGTGCAAAGAGAACAACCTTCACATGAATGTGAAGAAGACGAAGGAGATGATTGTGGACTTCAGAAGGAACAAACACACCCACACCCCACTGTATATAGGTGGATCTGCGGTGGAGGTGGTCTCCAGCTACAAGTACCTGGGTGTACACTTGAATGATAACCTCAGCTGGAGCAATAACACCACCAGCCTGATCAAGAAAGGACATCAAAGACTCTACTTCCTCAGACGGCTGAGACGAGCTGGTCTGAGAAGCTCAGTCCTCACCTCGTTCTACAGGTGTGCAGTGGAGAGCGTCCTGTGCTCCAGCATCAACGTGTGGCATGGAGGCTGCACAGTTGCAGAGAGGAAAGCTCTACAGAGAGTGGTGAAGGCTGCACAGAAGTCTGTGGGAGTCAGTCTCCCCACCATCACAGACATTTACACCTCCAGATGCAGAAAAAGAGCCACCTGCATCATGAAAGACCTCACTCACCCAGCACACTCACTCTTTGCACCACTCCCCTCGGGACGGAGGTTGAGGAGCATCAAATGTAGAACCACAATACAGTCATTTATACTAAAACTGTTTGTCAGCAAACACATCTCAAACTGTCTTAATGTGCGATCCATAGTTATAACCATATGAATAATCATATGTAAAGCCGCTGAATAGATTTTTTTGAAAGTGTATGCTGTAACACTAACGAGTCCAAAATGATACCATCAGGATCCAGAATCGTTTCAACAAAACTTGAGCAGGGCTCTCTCCAGTTTAGAGGCTTGAAATTAAGAAGCAACTCTGTTTTGTGATGCTCCTAAAGTAATCAAAAACAACATAATAAACTCCACCTGGGACAACAAAACACAGCAATTAATTGTTTACTTTATTTCATAATTACTTTGCTAACTATGAGTTAAAATTGCTCAAATAAATAATGTCTGCTGCAAGAGTCCAAGATCAAAATGCAAAATTTCCCATTCTAATATCCAAGATTGATTTCTGTGTCTAATTATTTGCATGGCTGTATTTACTTGTTTATTTTGTAAACAGTTATCTAGTACATGTATGTGTTTGTAGCTACATATTGTCAATTAGGTTTCCCTGAATATGAACATTTAACAATGGACTTAGCTTTACATTTACAGCTACAGTTGATACAAATGGTGTACAGTACACCTTTAAGTTTGTCTTGCATGTGAAGCTGCACAATATTCTTTAAATTGGGTCAAATTGTTATTTGCTCCAATTAATGTTTAATTTACACTGGATTGCAGATGCAGGTAAGATAATGTATGAGGTACAATCGAGCTTCTTACTTTTCTGAGTTTAAATATGTTTGACACATAGGTTCTTGATTGAAATCACACCAACTAATAAGTGTAGCTTTTTTTTGTTTGTTTAAATTAATCAATTAGTCAATCAAGAAAAAAATCTGTCACAAGTCAAAGTAAAAATGTATTTTTCATTATTTTGCCACATGAAAAACAACATTAAAGTTTTGGTGCGAGAAGTTAAACTTAAATTAAGTTGGAAAGAAATAGAAAAACTAAACTCTGTATTTAAAGCTCAAATGGCAAAAAAATTGTAGTTAAAACATTCAAACATAGGGCGGCACGATGGTGCAGTTGGTAGAGCTGTTGCCTCTCAGCGAGAAGGTAGATCTAATCCCGGCCCGGGGTCTTTCTGGGTCGAGTTTACATGTTCTCTCCGTGCATGCGTGGGTTTTTTCTGGGTTTTCCAGTTTCTTCCCACAGACCAGAAACATGCATGTTAGGCTGATTGGCAACTCTAAATTGATGGACTTGCAACCTGTCCAGGATGTACCCCGTAGGGGTGTAACGGTACGCTAAAATCACATTTTGGTTCGGTTCAATTACAAGGAGGGTTCGGTTCGGTTAATTTTCGGTACAAAAAAAAAAAAGACTTATAAAATGTTTATTTTGAAAATGTGTCAAGTAAACAATACGTTTGTATAAAAATAAATAAAAGCAACCCCTTTGGATGATATTTTAAATAAACGGCATTCTTTACAATAAATAAAATATATTAACAATAATAAAAATCTTAATAAATACAATAACAGCCAGAACCAAACAATAAGCAGCAACAGAGTGTTTACAATCTAACTAATCAAGTTTTAAGGTTAACTAATCAAGTTTAAAGGTTAACTAATCAAGTTTAAAGGTTAACTAATCAAGTTTAAAGGTTTTGTCCAAAAAGACCAACTTGTCCACGTGCGCAAACAAGGACAGGATTTATAAAAAAAAATACATACATTCGGTTCTTCTCTTCTCTCACAGTTGGGTTAAATACAAAATAAGTCCATAAATCCTTTCTGGGCTTGCGGCCACCGACCGAGCCCCTTTGTGCAACATGCTACAGCATCTTCCATGGTCCAGTTTGAATAGGAAGTCACAGGTGAGCGCGCAGCGCGTGGCTGGCCGTGCTTCATCAACACCGCGGTGGTGGGCGTGACCAAACAGCTGACTTTCCGACACAGAATATAATTATGGGCAGAAATATAAATTATTGACGGACCACCGACTAACATTTTTGTTCAGTCTCGTCTCGTCAACGAAAACTCACACACATTTCGTCACGTTTTAATCATTAAAGAGCAATGTTTATTTAGTTACTGTCTCATTATTGTCATGAAAAAAGGGGGCGTTGACGAAAAATTTACGTTAACGTTACGTCAACGAAAACAACACTGTTGGACACAAGACTTAAGTAAACAGATCTTGATTTGTTTACTTACGTCGGCGGTGATGTATGCGTGCGACCTAACTGAAGGTGAGACCTGTTTATGGATTTTTCCAAATGACTGCCAATAATTGGACAATGCAATCTATAGAAGGGTGCGACCTATTAGACAGAAAATACAGCAATTAGAAATGAGCTCATTGTCAATCTAAATGATGAAATGTCTTGCTCAGAGTTTTACTCTTAGGCTCTACAAAACCAATCCACTCCTTACTGCAGCACGACCTCTAGACAAATACAGTACAAATGGAAGAAACAGGTTGACTCCACGATTATCTAAATTATTAGGATTTTTTGTAGCTTTGTAAAGTTTACAAGTTTTGCAATTTGTATTACAAAACTACAGGCATTAACAATCTGCTCACAGACTCATGTTCATGCTGCTGTTCGACATATTTTTGTACTACTAGTGCTTATTTAGTTATCAACAAAGTCCATGCTCAGTGTCATTTTTAGTTATAATTTTTCTTAGTTCATATCTTGGATCTTATTACAGTTTTTCTTTTACATTTTATTGCTGGATGTAACTAGGACCCTGTGTACATAATTTAGTTCCATCAAATGTGATGCAAACTGTTTTGCTTTGAGGATGTCGATAGAAAAGTACAGAGAGGGTCAGAAAGAACTCCATTGTGTGTTTGTGGATTTAGAAAAAGCATATGACAGGGTGCCAAGAGAGGAGGTGTGGTATTGCATGAGGAAATCTGGAGTGGCAGAAAAGTATGTTAGACTGGTACAGGACATGTATGAGGACAGCAGGACATGTATGAGGACAGCAGGACATGTATGAGGACAGCAGGACATGTATGAGGACAGCAGGACATGTATGAGGACAGCAGGACATGTATGAGGACAGCAGGACATGTATGAGGACAGCAGGACATGTATGAGGACAGCAGGACATGTATGAGGACAGCAGGACATGTATGAGGACAGCAGGACATGTATGAGGACAGCAGGACATGTATGAGGACAGCAGGACATGTATGAGGACAGCAGGACATGTATGAAGACAGCAGGACATGTATGAAGACAGCAGGACAGTGGTGAGATGTGCTGTAGGAGTGACAGATAGCTTCAAGGTGGAGGTGGGAGTGCATCAAGGATCGGCTCTGAGCCCCTTCTTGTTTGCTCTGGTGATGGACCGACTAACAGATGAGGTCAGGCAGGAATCCCCATGGACTATGATGTTTGCAGATGACATTGTGATATGTGGTGAGAACAGGGAACAGGTGGAAGAGAACTTGGAGAGGTGGAGGTATTCACTTGAAAGAAGAGGAATGAAAGTCAGCCGTAGTAAGACAGAGTACATGTGTGTGAATGAGAGGGAGGCCAGTGGAACAGTGAGGCTACAAGGAGCAGAGGTCACAAAGGTGCAGGACTTCAAGTACTTGGGGTCCACTGTCCAGGAAAATGGGAATGTGGTAAAGAGGTGAAAAAGAGAGTCCAGGCAGGATGGAGTGGATGGAGAAAAGTTTCAGGAGTGATTTGTGACAAAAAGGTGTCAGCAAAGGTCAAAGGAAAAGTTTACAAGACAGTGGTGAGACCAGCTATGTTGTATGGTCTGGAGACAGAGACATGGACAAAAAGACAGGAGAAAGAACTGGAAGTAGCAGAAATGAAGATGCTGAGGTTCTCCTTAGGAGTGACAAGGATGGATAAGATCAGGAATGAGATAATCAGAGGTACAGCACATGTTGAACAACTGGGAGATAAAGTTAGGGAGGCCAGACTGAGATGGTTTGGACATGTCCAGAGGAGGGACAGTGGGTATATTGGTAGAAGGATGTTAGAAATGCAGCTGCCAGGAAAAAGACAAAGAGGAAGGCCAAAGAGGAGATATATGGATAAGTATAAGTAGTATTTGGACACCCAGTTAACAAACCTTTGCAATAGTCTAGTCCAGACATAACAAATGCATGAACCAGTTTTTCTGCATCATTATTAGATAAGAGGTTTCTAATTTTAGTGATGTTACGCAGGTGGAAGAAGGTGGTTCTAGTAACATTTTTAATGTGGGGAATAAAAGACATGTCCTTGTCAAAAATAACACCAAGAATTTTAACATTAGAACTGGAGGCCAGATTAATGCCATCTAAGTAGTGTGAAAGACTGAAAAATTCACTCCTAAGATGCTCAGGTCCAAAAACTAAAACCTCAGTCTTGTCTGTGTTCAAAATCAGAAAATTTAGGGTCATCCAGTTTTTTTTTGTCTTTAAAACATGCTTGTAGTCTAAGTAGCTGATTGGATTTATTCATGGACAAATATAATTGTGTATCAAATTTAAAATGAAGTGGGTTTTTTTTCTTCTGAGGTAGTACCTTTTTTATGACCACTAGATAGATGGTGCCCCCCATGAAAAAAAATGACCAGCTGCCACTGGTGGATGGTGCATGACAACCCCTTGCATTTTTTAGCAGGAAATTCTGGGATGCTGAAAGAAAAAAAAAAGCGCCTTTGACAGGGAACTACTCGCTCTTTTTCTGGCAACGCGCCATTTCAGGTTCATGCTAGAGGGCAGGGACTTTACAACTTTTGTGGACTATAAGCCTCTCACTTTGCTATGGCGAAAGTTTCTGAACCATGGTCGTCACGGCAACAAAGGCATTTGTCCGCCATTTCGGAGTTTACTACAGACATTCAGCATGTGGCTGGCAAGGATAACCTGGTGGCTGACTGTCTATCTAGAGCAAGGGTAGCTTCTGTACATTTAGGAGTTGATTATCCTGCCATGGCTGCAGATCAACTGACAGACCTGGATATTCTGGCCTTTAAGGCAGCTGAATCCAGTCTACATTTGGAGGAAGTTTCCTTTCATAAGTGTGGTGCAACCCTTCTTTGTGATGTCTCAACTGGTAAGCCTCGACCTCTGGTTCCTAGTGGCTGGTGTTGGCGGGTTTTTGATGCAGTTAATTCCCTTTCACACCCAGGAGTGAAAGCTTCAGTTAAACTAGTAGGGGCAAAGTTTGTGTGGCCAGGGCTCCGTAGAGATGTACGCACATGGGCGGCTTCCTGTTTAGCTTGCCAGCGTGCCAAGGTGCAACGACACACTAAGGCTCCACTAGAACAGTTTCCTAAATTCCCAAAGGGAAGTTCGAGCATGTGCACGTGGATTTAGTGGGCCCACTTCCACCTTCCAGAGGTTTTACCCATCTCTTAACTATGGTGGACAGAACCACTCGGTGGACAGAGGCAGTTCCTCTGTCATCAACTTCTTCGATTGATGTGGCTCGGGCATTTATCTTTTCCTGGGTGTCCCGATTTGGTGTGCCATTGGACTTAACTTCTGACAGGGGTCCCCAGTTCACCTCAGAGTTGTGGACTGCAGTGGCGGAGAGCCTTGGAGTTAAACTTCACCATACCACTGCCTACCATCCGCAGGCTAATGGTCTTTGGGAGAGGGGCCACCGCTCAATAAAGGCGGCATTGCATTCCTCATTGGTCAATAATGGTTGGATGGATCGCCTGCCTTGGGTTTTGTTGGGCCTGTGTTCAGCTCCTAAAGAAGACTTGCGGTTTTCTTCAGCTGAGTTGGTCCTTGGCCAGCCTTTGAGGGTACCAGGGGAGTTTTTTCCAGGTCCAGTGAGTTCAGTTGCTCCCAATGGGAGTAGGGCAGTCCTAACAGGGGAAAATAGATCTGTTGCCCCATTGGTAGCACATCGCTGCCATCCACAGGTGTTTGTGCTGGAGGACCTTATGTCAGCCGACTAGTATGTATTTATCCGCCATGACGCACACTGTTTAAAAATGTGAAGTGGTTTAAAAGCCACTGGGACGTTGTGTTTAGAAACACAATGTCCCCACTAACTCAGCAACCAGACAGAAGGAGAAATCACACACAAAACAGGCTCTAGAGAAATGTGGATACCCTAACTGGGCCTTCCTGAAAGCAGAGAAGAAACCCAAACAGGACTCCAGCCAGTCATCAGGTGAAAAGAAGGAACCCAGACCCAGACCAGTGGTCATTCCAGATGTTGCAGGAGTTTCAGAGACATTGAGACGTTTATTTTCTAAACACAACGTCCCAGTGGCTTTTAAACCCCAAAATACATTACGACAAAGACTGGTTCATCCCAAAGATCCAGTCCCCCGGCACAAACAGAGTAATATTGTGTATGCTGTTCAGTGTCAGGAGGGCTGTGATCAGTCTTATATCGGGGAAACTAAACAGCCACTGGCCAAAAGGATGGCCCAGCACAGAAGATCAACATCATCAGGTCAGGACTCTGCAGTCTACACTCATCTCCAGGCCAGCGGTCACTCTTTCAGGGATGAAGATGTTCACATCCTTGATAGAGAGGAACGATGGTTTGAGAGAGGAGTAAAGGAGGCCATATTTGTGAAAAGAAACCACCCATCATTAAACAGAGGTGGAGGCCTCCGGGTTCAACTTTCCCCATCTTACAATGCTGTTATTGCTAGTATCACTCAGCCCTCTGTGAATAGTCAAAGTCAAAGTCAACTTTATTGTCAAAACTGCAATATGTACAGGACATACACAGGATTGAAATTGCATTTCTCTCAGTCCCCCAGTGCAACGGTAACCATTTAAACACTAAAACACTGAAACATTTAATAAACATAAGCATAAAATGAAATAATAAAAGTGTAATACTGTCCTGAGTTTTTGCATAGTAGTTTTTGCATAGTAGTAGTATGAAAGTATGAAAAGTTACACCAACACTAAAACACTAAACATTTAATAAACATAAGCATAAAATGAAATAATAAAAAGTGTAATACTGTCCTGAGTTTTTTGCATAGTAGTATAAAAGTGTAAAAAGTATATCTATAAAATAAAATGAAAGTTCTGGCATTGACATTTGTAATAGAGTGACAAAGCAGCATATGAAGTTTATGTACACAGTATATGTATGAGGTAGTTGATATTGGTATAGAGGTAAAGTGGCATATGCAATAAGGCTAGTAAAAAATAATATATATATCAGCAGTAGTGTAGATATAAAAAGTAGTGTAAATGTAAACAGTAGTAATAAATGTAAACAGTAGTAATGAATGTAAACAGTAGTAATAAATGTAAACAGTAGTATTGAATGTAAACAGTAGTAAAAAATGTAAACAGTGAATGTAAACAGTAGTATGACTATAGGCAGTAATGTAATACAAACATTAGTGCGAATATAAGAAGTAGTGCAAACTGACAGAGCACATGACCGTGAGTTGAGTGAATAACCAGTTTTGATGACATAGAGTCCAGTGTTAAAATCTTTGTGTTGTGTGGTAATGTGTGAAAGTTTTTTGTGTTAAGTCAAAGTCAAAGTCAAAGTCAAAGTCAAAGTCAACTTTATTGTCAGATCTGCAATATGTACAGTGCAGGACATACACAGGACCGAAATTGCGTTTCTCTCAGTCCCTCGGTGCAACAGTAAACATCTAAACATTGAAACACTGAAACATATAATAATAGACATAAGCATAAAAATAGTAAAACTAACACTGTCCTGAGTTTTTTTTTTTTTTTTTGCATAGTGGTATAAAAAAAGAGTATAAAAAGTATAACTAAAATAAACTAAAGGTTTCTAGCATTGACATTTGCAAAGTGGCAAAGCAGCGTATGAGTCAATGTACACAGTATATGTATGAGGTAGTAGTTGATGTTGTTGTAGAGGCAAAAAGTGGCATATGCAGTAAGGCACATTGGGCATCCCTAAATAAGACCGTTCAGAGCACACTGTATATGTACCAGCAGTGGTGTAGATATTAGAGTAGTGTAAATAAATGTAAACAGTAGTAATTACATGTAAGCAGTAGTAATAAAAGTAAACAGTATTAATAAATGTAAACAGAGAATGTAAACAGTATTATGATTATAGGCAGTGATGTAATACAGACATTAGTGCAAGTATGAGAAGTAGTGCAAACTGTATGAGCACATGACCGAGAGTTTAGTGAAAACCCGTTTGGTGACACAGAGTCTAGTGTTAAAAACTTTGTGTTGAGTGATAGTATGTGAGAAAGTTTTAGTGTTAAGGCAGTTCAAATGGGAGGGGAGGCAGAGCAGGCAGAGTGTTTAGCATTCTGACTGCCTGATGAACAGAGCTGTCTCTCAGTCTGCTGGTTCGAGCCTGGAGACTCCTCAGTCTCCTTCCTGATGGCAGCAGTCTGAAGCAGCTGTGTAGTGGGTGTGTGGGATCACCTGCCATGCGGTGGGCTTTCCGAGTGAGGCGTTTGCTGTGTAAGTCCTGCAGTGAGGGCAAGGAGGTGCCCACGATCTTCTCAGCTGCTCTCACAATGCGCTGGAGGCTCTTGCGGCAGGATGCAGTACATGCACCAAACCACACAGTGATGCAGCTGGTCAGGACACTTTCTATGGCACCTCTGTAGAAGGTGCTCATGATGGGGGTTGAAGCTCCAGCCCTTTTCAGCTTGCGGAGAAAGTAGAGACGCTGGTGAGCCTTCTTTGCCAGTGCTGCAGTGTTCCTGCTCCAGGACAGGTCCTTTGAGACGTGCACTCCCAGGAACTTGGTGCTGTCCACTCTCTCCACTGCGGTGCTGTTGATGGTCAGAGGAGGATGTTGGGCATCCCTCTTCCTGAAGTCCACAACAATCTCCTTTGTCTTCTCCACGTTGAGAGTGAGATTGTTGTGTCCGCACCACAAGGCCAGGCGGCTCACCTCGTTCCTGTAGTCCGTCTCATCGTTGTTGCTGATGAGACCTACCACTGTTGTGTCATCCGCAAACTTGATGAAGTGGTTGGAGCTGTACGATGGTGTGCAGTCATGTGTTAGCAGGGTGAATAGAAGGGGGCTCAGCACACATCCTTGTGGGGCCCCTGTGTTCAATGTGATGGTGCTAGATGTGTTACTCCCGATCCGTACTGTCTGTGGTCTCCCGGTCAGGAAGTCTAGCAGCCAGTTACACATTGAGGTGTTCAGCCCCAGACTGTCCAGTTTATGGATGAGCTGTTGGGGGATGATGGTGTTAAATGCCGAGCTGAAGTCGATGAACAACATTCTAACATAGGAGTCCTTCGTGTCCAGATGTGTGAGAGCTGTGTGAAGGGCAGAGGAGATGGCATCGTCGGTTGAGCGATTAGGTCGGTATGCAAATTGGAAGGGATCCAGGGAGTCAGGGAGGACAGATGTGATGCTTTTCATGACTAGCCGTTCAAAGCACTTCATCAGGATGGGGGTGAGTGCTACTGGGCGATAGTCATTGAGGCATGCGGGCGTTGCCTTCTTTGGGACAGGGATGATGGTGGTGGCTTTGAAACAGGTGGGGACGATGGCCTGGCTCAGTGAGATGTTAAAGATGTCCGTGAAGACCGCTGCGAGTTCCCCTGCACAGTCCTTCAGCACACGACCAGGTATGTTGTCAGGACCAGAGGCCTTCCGGGCGTTAATCTTGATGAATGATCGCCTTACGCTGTCTGAGGACAGCGTCAGCACCTGGCCATCAGGAGAGGGGGGGAGTTTATGTGCTGGTGTGCTGTTACTTGCCTCGAACCGAGCAAAGAACTCATTCAGTTCATTCAGCGCAGAGGCTGAGCTGTCACAGGTCTGGGGGGGTGGTTTGTAGTTTGTGATGGTCTGTATTCCCTGCCACAGACTGCGTGTATCCCTGCTGTCCTTGAAACGGTGAGCTATTTTCCCAGAATACTGCTTCTTTGCCTTTCTGATGCCCCGGTCCAGGTTGTTTCTGGCTGCCCTCAGGCCCACCTGATCTCCCGCTTTGAAGGCAGCATTCCTGGCTCTCAGGAGTCTGTAAACCTCAGCTGTCAGCCATGGCTTCTGGTTAGCCCGAACAGTGATGGTTTTAAGGTTGGTTACATCATCAATGCACTTGGTGATGTATGAACATACAGTGTCTGAGTACTCCTGGAGACATGTGGTGTTGTTTGTGGTAGCAGCTTCTTTGAACATACTCCAATCTGTGGTGTCAAAACAGTCCTGGAGTGCCTCTGAAGACCCCTCTGGCCACACTCGTATCTGCTTGCGGACTGGTTTTGTGACTTTCACCAGTGGCCTGTATGCTGGCTTTAGCATAACACAGATATGGTCAGAAGCACCAATGTGGGGGAGGGGGATGGCTCTGTAGGAATTTTTCATGGTGGTGTAAACCTGGTCCAGGGTGTTGTTTCCTCTTGTTGCAAAGTTTATGTTTCTGTATGTTTTTGGAAGAACACTCTTTAAATCTGCATGGTTGAAATCACCAGCCGTGATGAGAAAAGCATCAGGGTGGGCTGTTTGTTTAAGGCAGTACAAGTGGGAGGGGAGGCAGAGCAGGTAGAGAGTTAAGCATCCTGACTGCCTGATGAACAGAGCTGTCACTCAGTCTGCTGGTTCGAGCCTAGAGACTCCTCAGTCTCCTCCCTGATGGCAGCAGGCTGAAGCAGCTGTGTAGTGGGTGTGTGGGATCACCTGCCATGCAGAGGGCTTTCCGAGTGAGGCGGTTGCTGTGTAAGTCCTGTAGTGAGGGGAAGGAGGTGCCGACGATCTTCTCAGCTGCTCTCACGATGCGCTGGAGGCTCTTGCGGCAGGATGCAGTACATGCACCAAACCACACAGTGATGCAGCTGGTCAGGACACTTTCTATGGCACCTCTGTAGAAGGTGCACATGATGGGGGTTGAAGCTCCAGCCCTTTTCAGCTTGCGGAGAAAGTAGAGATGCTGGTGAGCCTTCTTGGCCAGTGATGCAGTGTTCCTGCTCCAGGACAGGTCCTCTGAGACATGCACTCCCAGGAACTTGGTGCTGTCTACTCTCTCCACTGCGGTGCTGTTGATGGTCAGAGGGGCATGTTGGGCATCCCTCTTCCTGAAGTCCACAACAATCTCCTTTGTCTTCTCCACGTTGAGAGTGAGATTGTTGTGTCCGCACCACAAGGCCAGGCGGCTCACCTCGTTCCTGTAGTCCGTCTCATCGTTGTTGCTGATGAGACCCACCACTGTTGTGTCGTCCGCAAACTTGATGAAGTGGTTGGAGCTGTATGATGGTGTGCAGTCGTGTGTTAGCAGGGTGAATAGAAGGGGGTTCAGCACACATCCTTGTGGGGCCCCTGTATTCAATGTGATGGTGCTGGATGTGTTATTCCCAACCCGTACTGTGGTCTCCTGGTCAGGGTTAGGGTAGCAAACAACCATCAGGGTGCTAACGATCCATCGTTAGGCTGATGGTCCTCCTTGATCATGTGAGCAGCTGGTTTCGACTGTCATCAGCCAACTGGTTGTGTAACACTGTGAGAGGGTGCAATTTATAAGACTGAGCTGAACACAGCACCTCAGACTGAGGAAGTCTTTTGGACGAAAGACGAAACGTTTCTACAATTTATTTTTATTTTTTTTAATTTTTTTATGTCCAGAGGACCAGACTTAGCTTTTTTAGAAATATAATATCATGTTTGTGCAATATAATTATCATGTTTGTACAATATATTATCATGTTTGTACAATATACTTATCACGTTTGTACAATATAATATCACGTTTGTACAATATAATTATCACATTTGTACAATATAATTGTCACGTTTGTACAATATATTATCACGTTTGTACAATATAATATCACGTTTGTACAATATATTATCACGTTTGTACAATATATTATCACGTTTGTACAATATATTATCACGTTTGTACAATATATTATCACGTTTGTACAATATATTATCACGTTTGTACAATATAATATCACGTTTGTACAATATATTATCACGTTTGTACAATATATTATCACGTTTGTACATATATTATCACGTTTGTACAATATATTATCACGTTTGTACAATATATTATCACGTTTGTACAATATACTTATCACGTTTGTACAATATAATATCACGTTTGTACAATATAATTATCACGTTTGTACAATATAATTATCACGTTTGTACAATATATTATCACGTTTGTACAATATAATATCACGTTTGTACAATATATTATCACGTTTGTACAATATATTATCACGTTTGTACAATATATTATCACGTTTGTACAATATATTATCACGTTTGTACAATATATTATCACGTTTGTACAATATATTATCACGTTTGTACAATATACTTATCACGTTTGTACAATATAATATCACGTTTGTACAATATAATTATCACGTTTGTACAATATATTATCACGTTTGTACAATATAATATCACGTTTGTACAATATATTATCACGTTTGTACAATATATTATCACGTTTGTACAATATATTATCACGTTTGTACAATATACTTATCACGTTTGTACAATATAATATCACGTTTGTACAATATATTATCACGTTTGTACAATATATTATCACGTTTGTACAATATAATATCACGTTTGTACAATATATTATCACGTTTGTACAATATATTATCACGTTTGTACAATATATTATCACGTTTGTACAATATACTTATCACGTTTGTACAATATACTTATCACGTTTGTACAATATAATATCACGTTTGTCCAATATATTATCACGTTTGTACAATATATTATCACGTTTGTGCAATATACTTATAATGTTCGTACAATATAATTTCCAAATTTTTTATTTTGTGGTTGACAGCAATACTCTTCTGTACATGTCTCTTCAGATGAGTTGTGAGAAATAAAAAAGGAGAGCTTTGAATTCGGTCTGGTTAAGTTTATAGTCCGGAGGTACGATTTCACATAGCCTGATAAATATCAACGTTTTGCTGCCTAAAATAAACTATGACCATATTTGAACACTGTTATTGTAATAATAAAGATTATGCAACACATCCAAATATTTTAGTTGTTTTTAACTTGAACATTTTAGAGGTAAAACCCATGAATCCCGCAGGCATAGATATCATATATAGAACACTAGATACCGCATGGCCCGCTCTCGCCTATTGGAGCTGACGAGATTTCAGGCGGCCATCTTGGAGCTGTCGTCTGCTCCACTCAGCCTTATGTATTTGGCTGGCACAATAAAGTATCAGCGCATTTAATCATTCATAACACGCTGAATAGTAATCCCATTGTCACATATTTAAATGTTAGGCATACAGCTATTAAAACTGCATGTATAGGAACATATAGTTTAGCATATTTAAATAATTTTGGTGGAATAAGATACTTAATTATATGACATGTTTAGCAAGATACAACCAAAGATGCAATTTATTCACACACACATTATGTATACATATTAGATACTGTAATTATATATACAGTATATATATATATATATATATATATATATATATATATATATATATATATATATATATATATATATATATATATATATATATATATATATATATATATATATATATATATATATATATATATATATCTATATGTAAGAATTATGAGGAGGTCAATATTAATACTGACCTCTTTACCTTAATTAATTTACTTATTCAGATTGAATAGTAAATTCACGGATTCTGTTCTTTTTCAGTTTACCCAATATTTCTGTGATCTTTATGATGGATAAATACACAAAGCCATTAAGTGACAAAGACGTTAACTTAGTTTGATATGTCAAAGAGACACTATCATTTATTTAAAATAAATCAACTAAATTAACACCATTACACTTGATTGACATGATTTCACTTTCTTTCAATTTAAAACGTCAGCACACTTAAATTCAACACAACAGACTTCAATATTGGATGTTAAACATATTTAGTCTGTGGGCTCTTTAACTTAAAATAGTTTCCAGCTTAGATTGAGAGGGGAAAGAGTAGGAGGAAAGATTTAAGAAGAAATTATCCTGAGCATGATACCAGAGTGACACTTCTCATCCGACTTCTGCTAAAATCCAGGTACGTTTTGTAAACAGCTCTTTACCTTTGACGACAGCCCGGTAAGAGGGAAGACCTTGGAGCCTTTCAGATGCACGGATTCTTGTGGGAACCAGTACGATACCTTCAAGCAAGGTTCTGGTTTACGTTTTCCAACGTCTCCTGGTTTTGCTTGGTCATCAGAGAATATGTCAGCTTCAGGCCTCTGACTTCAAGATAAACTTATTCCAGGAAGGAATAGACAAAGTTCTTGATCTTACGCTTGTTCGAAGTAGACTCATAACAGCCTGTTATCAGTCCTTAGCTGAAGACGCCGGTCGTTAGCTCTTGACCAAACGTGTCCAGCTCTTGGGAAAGTTCACATCTCTTGGAAGTTCCCAGCAACTCTGAAGCCTTTAGCAAAAGCTTAGACTAGTACTTAAGGAAGGACCAGTCGAGGAGTTCATTTGTCTTATCAAACCCAAGGTTACAAGCAGCAGCAGAGAGAAATGTTTAGGAAAAAGATAGATAAAGCTGGAGCCCTGCTCATGAGACTGTCTCTGAGTTTCTAAACAAAACCGTCCGGTCTCTGTGACCCGAAGGCTTCACCTTTAAACACAGCAGTGAACACAGTTTAACTCTTACAGAATGACACAGCTTAAAAGCACACATCATGAAAATGACAAAAGTTATTCTTTTGATCACATTAGAATAAAATCAAAGATAGAAATAGTCTCTTTTGGTGACTATATTTATCAGATTATAGCTAAATGAATGATTTTGTAGTAAATGTCTTGCTTTACTGAGTGGTCAGTAAAGGTCATCACTGGACAGTTCAAAAGTACACAGGTGTCTTAAAAGTGGACAAGGTCATGCCCACTACACATACACATATCTATATACAGTATATATATACATACACTACACATATCTATAGACAGTACTGATATATATATATATATATATATATATATATATACATATATCTATATATATACACATATGTATATACATATCTATATCTATAGGCATATCTATAGGCATACCTATATACATATCTAATAGATATATCTATAAATATATATAGTATATATATAGTATACTGTACATATATACATACATATATATACACATATATACACATATATATACATATACATATATATATACATATATATAATATATATACATATATATACATATACACATTCATTCATTCAACCTTTATTTATACAGGCTAGCCTCGGTGAGTCACGGGGACTCATTTACAAGAGGGACCTGTCTCACTCACACCAAACAACCATCCACTCTCACACTCACACCTAGGGTCAATTTAGAGTCACCAATCAGCCTAACAAGCATATATACATATATACAGTAGTACACATATATACACATATACTGTATACATATTATATATATACATACATATACAGGTAGTCCCCGATTTACGAGCGAGATCCGTTACAACGAGGCGCTCGTAAACCGGAAATCTCGTAATTTGGAACGGCCGCCATTTCTCTCGTAAATCCGGAATTTCGCTCGTAAATTGGAACGGTTTTCGCTAGCGCGACTACAAACACTCTATTTTCATCCAAAAACTGCTTATGAGTGCATAAAAATGATCGGAAACGTGTGTCCATATGCTTAGCTAACTAACTGTGGTGAAAAAACACATGAAAACTCAGTATTTTTTTCGTTTTTTCCAAAAATTCGCAGCTCGTAAGTCTGGAACCTCGCAGATCAGAGCGCTCGTAAATCGGGGACTACCTGTATATATATATATATACATACATATATATATATATATATACATACATATATATATACATATACATATATATATATACATATATATATATATATATATATATATATATATATATATATATATATATATATATATATATATATATATATATATATATATATATATATATATATATATATATATATATATATATATATATATATATATATATATATATATATATATATATATATATATATATATATATATATATATTATATATATATATATATATATATATATATATATATATATATATATATATATATATATATATATATATATATATATATATATATATATATATATATATATATATATATATATATATATATATATATATATATATATTTATCTTTTGGAAACCTTTAAAACAAAAACGTGATATCTGGGAGTGTGTACACAAAAACATTGTCTGAATGAGGTCCATGTTATTTTATTCATATACTGTGATTTAGTGAGTTTATTGAAGTTATTTTGTACTGACTGAACTGCACATAACTGTTATAACAAAGCAAAAATAAAAAGGCAACAGTTGAAACTAAGGAGCCTTGTTGCCTTCTTAAGCTGAGCATTCAGAAAAAATGTTACACTCACTATTATTGATCTTATTTCAAAGAATTGGTGAGGCATTTTCTGTTAGTTTGTATACAGCAAAGTACAGTACTGTACAAGGGTGACAGCGCCAAGATGGCTGCCCTAAATCCTGCGCCAGAGCAGGCTATGCTTGGTCTACTATTTATAATGTCTATGTCCAAAACTCTATAGGCAATAGCTGTCCATGAGGGATCTAGTGTTTATATATGATATCTATGCATTCAAGAGCTGATCAGCTGGTTAACTACAGCAGGAAGTGTATCCTGCAGCAGTAAAGGTTGCACAAAGCTGCAGGAGCAAGCTTTTTCTGCAGCTCTGGGCTGCACAAATGTACAACAGTTGCTAAATAATTTAAAATAATTTATTTTAAATAAAATGTTCATGCCGATTATGCAGCTCATCCATCAGTCAGCCAATTGTGTGTATGCCCACTCTTATTTTGAAAAACCGAGATAGAGCGAATCTGCCATAAACAAACCATGAAGTACCAAGGGACAACTGAATTATATTATTATTATTATTATTATTATTATTATTATTATTATTATTATTATTATTATTATTATTATATAAATAATAATACCTGTGATGGACTTGCGACCTGTCCAGGGTGTACCATACCCCTTGCACAATGATAGTTTGACATGGGCACCAGTGACCCCCATGACTGAAAAAGGAAGAAGCGGGTAAAATATCATGGATGGATAATAATATTTATAATAATAGTTATTTTTAATTGATTAATTAATAGTACTAATACTGATAAGTATTAATAATAACAATTATTATTATTGTCATTATTATTATTGTTATTATTATTATTAGTGGTAGTAGTAGTAGAATGAATATTATTTAATGATTTAAAAATAATTTTACTCTGTATTTAATAATTAATCAATTTTGTCATGTCTAAACTTTTAATTCAATTTTAAACTTTTAATTTGCTACTTCAGCTTGCTAAGACGTCAGAAAAATAAAATACTTCTGCTAACAAGCAATAAAATAGTTCTTAGATTAAAAAAAGAAATCATTCAGCACTCTGTCTGTGACATTTCTGTAGAAAATGTTTATTTTTGAAATTTCCTTAGAACTTTGTTGCTAGGTAACATCAAAGAGGCCAAGTGTTCCATGATAGCCTTTGTAGTGTTCATCTGTGGGCAGAGCTTAAATCATTCATGATGATGTTGAATGACGTAATCAAAATATGATGTCACTGATGATGTCATAGAATAAAGGTATAAATATAAGCTGGACTGATCTCTGGTTCATTTCTGTTGGAAAAGCAAAGTGAACGCATCTAGTCATTTTTGTTCTTGCGGCATAAACGATTCGTTTTATCTTACTTTAGAAAAGTGTTTCATCGTGAAAACAAAAAGAACGATGCCTTCCCGCAAGCAAAGAGGAAACCGTTTATTACTCAATGCCCTTTCTAATGTGAAAGTTAAAAATGATGGCACGCAGTCTGATGTTGATGATTCCATGGTTGAAGTGGGCGGGATGTTCTTTCCAGCTCTGCCAAGACGAGAGCCTGAAGTTCAGGCCTCTTCTTGTTCAGTTCAGCCGGAACCTCTACAGGTTCAGGTTGTGAAAGTTAAAAATGATGGCACGCAGTCTGCTGAATCAACTTTAAATGTTAATGAAGCAGACAATTCCATGTGTGAACTTGGGAGGGTTTATTTTCCAGCTCTGCCAAGACGAGAGCCTGAAGTTCAGGCCTCTTCTTGTTCAGTTCAGCCGGAACCTCTACAGGTTCAGCCTGAACCTGTAGCGGAAAGCAGCTCGGTCGAAGTTACACAAAGTCAGCCGACATTACCCAAAGAAAAAAGAGTCAAACCAAAAGTACATTTGAGTAATGTACGGATCATTTATACTGACGGCGAAGAGCTTATTCGACGCACCAAGATGTATGATGGTCCAAGGATTCAAAGAGGTTCGTCCGAGCCTGCGAAGGACTATAGCGCAAGTAAAACTCTTTTCAGACCTAAAGATTCTAAGGTACCAAATAAAAAGCCTCCCACCCAGTTTCCAGCTAATGCAAACAAATTAGTTTCTGGATTTAGCTTTGCTGATGCTCTGGCTGCAAAACGCAAATCAGCTACGGCAAGTGCAGCTTCAGTGCCAGTTCAGAGTGCGTCAGTTCAGAGTCCGTCTGCAGGAACGTCAGATTCTGTTCAGAGTCCGTCTGCAGGAACGTCAGATTCTGTTCAGAGTCCGTCTGCAGGAACGTCAGATTCTGTTCAGAGTCCGTCTGCAGGAACGTCAGATTCTGTTCAGAGTCCGTCTGCAGGAACGTCAGATTCTGTTCAGAGTCCGTCTGCAGGAACGTCAGATTCTGTTCAGAGTCCGTCTGCAGGAACGTCAGATTCTGTTCAGAGTCCGTCTGCAGGAACGTCAGATTCTGTTCAGAGTCCGTCTGCAGGAACGTCAGATTCTGTTCAGAGTCCGTCTGCAGGAACGTCAGATTCTGTTCAGAGTCCGTCTGCAGGAACGTCAGATTCTGTTCAGAGTCCGTCTGCAGGAACGTCAGATTCTGTTCAGAATCCGTCTGCAGGAACGTCAGATTCTGTTCAGAGTCCGTCTGCAGGAACGTCAGATTCTGTTCAGAATCCGTCTGCAGGAACGTCAGATTCTGTTCAGAGTCCGTCTGCAGGAACGTCAGATTCTGTTCAGAATCCGTCTGCAGGAACGTCAGATTCTGTTCAGAGTCCGTCTGCAGGAACGTCAGATTCTGTTCAGAGTCCGTCTGCAGGAACGTCAGATTCTGTTCAGAGTCCGTCTGCAGGAACGTCAGATTCTGTTCAGAATCCGTCTGCAGGAACGTCAGATTCTGTTCAGAGTCCGTCTGCAGGAACGTCAGATTCTGTTCAGAGTCCGTCTGCAGGAACGTCAGATTCTGTTCAGAATCCGTCTGCAGGAACGTCAGATTCTGTTCAGAGTCCGTCTGCAGGAACGTCAGATTCTGTTCAGAATCCGTCTGCAGGAACGTCAGATTCTGTTCAGAGTCCGTCTGCAGGAACGTCAGATTCTGTTCAGAGTCTGTCTGCAGAAAGCAGCAGCGCTGCTGGCCCTTCTCCACGGCCGCAGCCTCCGCAGAGTTCACACCCACAATCTTCCACTGAACAGAAAAATTCAGTTGAGAAGGTTCTGGGAGCTGCTAAAGTTACAACGGGACATCAAGAAGAGCCTACTAGAGCTGTGATCTTTGCATCTGACGTCTTTGAAATGATGATTAAAAATGACGACCAGCTTTCTGCGTTGCAAACCCAGAACGACGATCTCCAGAAACAGTTGAAGTTTCTCCAAGAAAAGGTCGAAAGAATGGAGGCAATGCATTCTGGAGACCAGGAGAAAATGTCACAGTTAGAGACCGAATTAACTGAGGAAAAGACAAAAAGGCAGGAAGCTGAAGATGCTATTAAAAAACAGTGGGAGGAGAAAGAGTCTCTCAAAGCTGAACTGTTTCAGAAAGATTTCCAACTGTATGAAAACAACCAGAAACACAGTGTGGAAACGGACAGGCTGAAAACGGAGGCAGCAACTCTGAAACAGCGTCTAGACTCTTACAAAGCCAACACTGAAAAAGACTTGGCTGATAAGACACAAGCACTGCTGACAAGGAATGAAGAATATTGCAATGTTGTGAAAAGAAGCTATGACCTAGAAGCAGCTCTTACTGCTGAGAAAAGTAAGACAGCAAAGGCCCAGGTTCTCTTGACACAGCAAACGGAAGAAGTTTCCAAGTTAAGACTATCTCTGAAGGAAACGGACAACGTATTTGAACAAGAGCGTCAGCAGCAGAAGCAAGAGATGTCCCGTCTTGTGTCTGAACATCAACAAGCAGAGGCAACTTTGAAAGCAGCGGAGACAAAGTTGCAGGAAACATTTCATCGTGAACGGCAGGTGTGGATGGAAGAAAGATCCCACCTGTTGGCAACAGCTGCGTCACTTCAGGAGGCTTTAGACAAGAAGGAGGAAGAAAATAAAATTGCAGCGCAGAGGATCTTGGAAAGAATGACAACTTTGGAGGAACAGATGGAGAACTTGGGGAGTGGAAAGAAGAAGAAGAAGTCAAAGAAAAGACCAAACTGTTGGATCTGTTAATGGAAACACATCCATCCATACAGCAGCATCTTCAGGCTACACTCTCACTCACACCTTGAGAATCTTAACAGGGTTTTGTCCAGGAATGCTGGTTTATCCCACACAAAAAAAAAAAAGATTCTACATTGCCCTTAGTGTGTGTGAAGATTTTCTACAGACTCTTCAACATTAGGTCCTATAACTCCAAGCCTTCATCTCAGCTATCCATCCATCCATCCATCCATCCATCCATCCATCTTTCCATCCATCACTGTGCGAGAGATGGGGGACACCTTGGACAGGTTGCAAGTCGTCAAATGTCCTTCACAGGGACACATAGAGACAAATGAGACAAACAACCAGATTGTCTGCTGTATCCAAGATCGATGACTCTTCAACATAGATCTTATGGCAGCAAGAATTAATATATTTAAAGAAAATAATAAAAAAAACTCCATGAGACGATTGTCTGTCCTGTCCAGTTTGTCTGCACCTCCCCATGTTAAGTAAGTAAGTAAGTACCGGTAAGTAAGTAAGTACGGTAAGTAGTAAGTAAGTAAGTAAGTAAGTAAGTAAGTAAGTAAGTAAGTAAGTAAGTAAGTAAGTAAGTAAGTAAGTAAGTAAGTAAGTAAGTAAGTAAGTAAGTAAGTAAGTAAGTAAGTAAGTAAGTAAGTAAGTAAGTAAGTAAGTAAGTAAGTAAGTAAGTAAGTAAGTAAGTAAGTAAGTAAGTAAGTAAGTAAGTAAGTAAGTAAGTAAGTAAGTAAGTAAGTAAGTAAGTAAGTAAGTAAGTAAGTAAGTAAGTAAGTAAGTAAGTAAGTAAGTAAGTAAGTAAGTAAGTAAGTAAGTAAGTAAGTAAGTAAGTAAGTAAGTAAGTAAGTAAGTAAGTAAGTAAGTAAGTAAGTAAGTAAGTAAGTAAGTAAGTAAGTAAGTAAGTAAGTAAGTAAGTAAGTAAGTAAGTAAGTAAGTAAGTAAGTAAGTAAGTAAGTAAGTAAGTAAGTAAGTAAGTAAGGAGGGAGGGAGGGAGGGAGGAAGGAAGGAAGGAAGGAAGGAAGGAGGTGTGTGTGTGTGCATGTGTGTGTGCGTGCATGCGTGTGTGTGCTTGTGTGTGTGCATGTGTGTGTGCGTGCATGCGTGTGTGTTTGTGTGTAGGTGTGTATGCGTGTGTGTGCGCGTTTGTGTGTGTGTGTGTGTGTGTGTGTGTGAAACTAATTTTGTGTGAACTATATAAAAAAAGTGAAAGACAAAAGCGTGCGTGTAAATGATTGTGCAGGTCCTTTGCTGTGATGCTGCATAGGAGCTGCAGAAGGATGACGTCTGCTTCCATTCCTAACCTGCTGACCTGCTGTCATCAACTTTAGATCATGTATTTGTAACAAGTTTTGTGAGGAGTTTGTAGAGGTGAGCTGTCACTGTATTTCGATTTTTTCTCCTGTATTCCATTAGCATAGTGAAGTAAGAGAGTTGTGGTTTGGATAATTTTTATTTTTCTTCAGGTAAGAGAAAATACAGTGGTTTGTTTTGTTTCTTGTTTTGGTCTGAAGTTGGTAAGACTCCACAAAGTCAATAATTTCACTACTGTAAAATAAATCACTGTTCTATCATATAATCCTGACTTAGTGGCTGTTTGAGTGGTGCAGAAGGTGGAATTACCCATAATTAATTGCGTCCCAGCAGGTGTTATTGCGCTGGGGTGTAACATCACACAAACACTCCATCCCTCTGTACCTGGCCCTTCGCTCCAATTTTAGAACTCAGTGTGGCCTGCGAGTCAAAAAGTTTGCCCACCCCTTGTGAGCATGTCACCTGTTCCTCACCTGATTGTCTTCTTAATTGCCCACAGGTGTCTTCCTCTTGTCTCAGTAGTGATCAGTATTTAGTCTCTGTGACTTTCACATGAGGAGGCAGTTGGTTTCCTGACTTCACACGAGGAGGAGCTGGTTTCCTGAGGCTGCAGTGGCAAGTCCTTGCACATGACGTTAATTGAGCATTGTCCTTCCATGGTGTCATGATCTGCTGGTCTACTCCACCTGCTCTCCCACGGGCTCCTGCTTTGTCTGCACCAAGGGTCCCCTTTGGGGGCCTGGTAAGTTTTTGCTGCCTCACCAGCAATTCATCCTGTATGATGTTAGTGCAGTTCACTAATTGTCATTTTTGTCTCCCCGAGCCATCTGGTCCTCCTGCTTTGGGTCTATCCTTCCATGCCGGCCGGTCCAGATTCCAGCTAGAACCGGTCCTGGCGTCCAGCGAATCCAGCTCCTGCGCAGATCGTGACACCCCTGGCCTAAATGCTTAAACTGAAAATGATGCTCATTTATGTTTATACATTTGCATTAGGAGTTAACCAATTGTTTCAACTGGAGCCATTTTAAGAATCCAATTTGGCATTTGCCTATTTGAACTAGCTTTTAGCTCAATAATCAAGTAAGATTTGAACTCTTTTTCTCCAAACTGTGATCGCTCAAAGAGCTACCCATAACAGAGAATATATTAATTGTTCATAACTTTTCTGCTTGAAGAGATCTGAACAAAAGTTAATAATTTTTCTGGACAAAATGACCAAAAAGATTATAATCACCTTGGAAAAAACTTGGACCTAAATCATTTTAAAGTGGTTCCGTACATTGACACTATTGTGCAGATACTTATGCTGCATCACCTTTGCACCAGTCTGTGAAACAGTCACCTGCAGCAGACTCCTGCGTGTCACCTCCTTGAAATCATCTGTGCTGCAAGCCTCCAGTAATGGCTATAATGAATGCACTGTGGCGGCCCCAAAGCTCCGTGTTCCTGACTGCACATTTTGTCACCTACACACAGCTAATGAAATTACTGCCTAGAGTGCCACCCACAAAAATCTACTCATGCACTTTACTTTGTATTAGCTTACTTTTAATTTTCAGAATCAATTAACCATTGGATCCATGTGTCAGCTACAAAATGGATTTTATTATACAGTCTGGTGAATGGATATTTGAAGTGATAGCGTTCCAAACTTTTGCATGCTATTTATCATGGATTCGCCATTATTATTCTCAACAATATTTATACTTACTTTTTATTTTGCTTCTAAGAGTAAATGTGTTGTTCAGAGACCCTGAGCATAAAGTTGCAACTATTGTCAAACAGCATTTGTGAGAGTTTACTGTGGTTTTCAGTTTCCTAACCTGAGTCAGAGGGCCTCTTGTGTTGCTGGAATTTGGAACATGTTTGAAAACTTTGAGACAAATTGTCCTTCGAGTCATTGCTTATATCTGGAACACATTGTAAACCTTCTCAGTTTAGTTTCCATAACTTTACAATTCTTTACAATTTGTATTCTTGTTGGATGTAACTGGGACCCAGTGAACATTTTTTTATTGTTTTATTTACCCTTTATTTATCCAGGTAGTCTCATTGAGCCACGATAACTCATTTTCAAGAGAGACCTGTTAGGTAGCAGATGGTGGGGCCTTGCTCAGGGGCCCAGAGTGGGGCGAATGAGGGTGGAGGCAGGTGTGGGTCTTTCACCTTTTTCCATCCACATTTTTTGATGTTGTTGGTACCGGGGCTTGAAGCGGTGATCTTACGATCACAGGCCCACCGTCTCTAACCACTGCGCCACCACTCCCCCAACCCACCCATTTTCGTTCCACCTCATATACCACATGTGACATAAATGACTAGACACCTTGACCTTGATAACTTCACAGCACTAGAAAAGTGCCTTTTTGTTTGTAAATTTCCATGTTTTTTCTTTTTTGTAAAATTTGTTTGCACTTTAAATACAATTTGTGTGTGTGTGTGTGTGTGTGTGTGTGTGTGTGTGTGTGTGTGTGTGAGTGGGGGGGGTATTTTCATTTGACAGTTTGCACCAGGATGTATTCTAGGAGCGATTCTAGAATCTGACCTTAACGCCGGGTACCCACCAAACGCGTTTCGAGCAGCGGATGCAGCCGGTTTACATTGAAAGACTATGTCGAGGCGCGGCGAGGCACAGCGAAATGTGACGCAGTGCGTTTTGAGCATTTCAAGCAGCGCGGCAGATGCGGCAGTTTTTTTACGCATACGCAACGCGTCCAAAGCAGCCGATGCCGGAGTTCTAATATTTGAACTTTGGCTGCTCGCCGCGTTGAAGCAACCAATCGGGAGAGACTCTGCTATGTGATGACGCAACAACGACGGGACTTTTTTTGGACTTTTTAAACTTAGCCCAACGAGCCTCCATGAAGAAACCAGCCTCCGGTAAGAAACTTGGCATTTTTACAGTTGCCGCTGTCCGCTCGAGCGTATGATCACTCCAAACATAAAAAAAGTTTTAATCTCAACAAAGACTTTCGGAGCTGCAGTTCGGCTCGTAGAAAACCCACTCAAGTAGTAACAAGGCTCACGTACAGCTGATTTTGTCTGCCCTAAAAACCTGCGGCGGTACTGCGGTGTTATGGCTATTGGCAACCTGGCAGACCTCAGGGATGGTCTGTCCCGCTTTAAGGTTCTCTGTGGTCAGCACAGGAGAATCCTTTGTGGCTGCGTTTAGTGACCACAGTACATTGTTGTCGGTGTCCACTCGGACACCTAATCTTACCAAAATGTCAGAGCCTATGTAGGTTGCATGTGGTAAGTTCGGGACCACGAGGAACGGGTGGGCCAGTTCTCGTTGGTTCCAATTCAGTTTCAGGTAAATGACTCCTCTTGCGGTCATTACCTTCCTACTGTCAGGATCTAATGGAAAACAGAAAGTTTGTCTGATCCGTTTTAGATCCACATGCTTTTGAACCAAGGTTTCATAGAAAGCTCGGCTGATCGCTGACCTCTCTGACCATGGGGACAGTACAGCATCTGCAGTGTGGGATCCGTGGATTTCCACACCTGAGTGTTCAGTTTGTGATGAGTCATTGTCTTTGGTGAGTGAGGTTTCCCCCCTTTTTTCTGATGAGGGGTTCTCAGGCTCTGTAACAATGATGTCCTGGTTACTGTCAATGTCCTGTTGACTGTCATTTTCTGGACTGTCAAGAATTGTGACAATGTTATTTGTGTGCTCTGAGTTACTATCAATGATAGTGCTACACATCACTCCAGGTTGGTTTTCTTTGTTTGCATCATTCAAATTCTCCAACAACCAACGTAGTTTTTCTGTCTCTTCTGAGCTCAGAGGTTTAGGACCTTTTTTCTGGGGCTTATGTGATTTCTTACCCGTCTCGGACTGTTCTGTTCGAGGTACAGGAGGAGCATGTCCTTGACTTGGGGGTTCCTCTTGGGACCACCCTTTGTTGTATGGATTACATCGGTATCCATACTTTTTTGTCCTTGGACGTGCATCCCCCTTTTGATACTGGGGTTCACCCTCCTGGTTCGATCTGAACCACTTAGGGTCTTTATTCGGGCGGAAGCCTCCGTTTCGTGGTCTGGCCTGAAAGTTTTGTGTTGACTCACTCGTTGCAGAAGGAGGAGCTGCTATCAATTCCATGATACTGTACCTAACTGACCCTGACAACAATACTCCGTCTAAGGTCGAGCTGGATTCTGATCCAGACCTTAAAGTCCTCTATCATCTGCGCAAACAGCTGAAACTAATCAAGGGCATCCTTACTTTTGCTCATGGACCAACGTCCTCACCAGTGTTCGTAGTTCCCCATGGCCACAGGGGGGTGATGTTAGTTCATGCCCATGATCTCCCGTCCGCAGGACACAAAGGGGATAACGCCACGCTGAAGGCATTGAAACAAATTGCCTATTGGCCTGGTATGAAAAAGGATGTCAAAGATTACATTGAAGGGTGTCTGGTCTGCGGCCAGTTTCAGCCAACCAGACCACTCCACAGAGCACCACTACAAAGCAGAGGCATTGCATTTCCATGGTCTGACATCCAGTTTGACTGGGTTGGACCACTCACTAAGAGTTCTAGAGGAAACAAGTATTTCCTCACGGTAACCTGCGCGTTCACCAAATGGGTAGAATGCCTACCAGCTGCTAACGACACAGCACAAACAACTGCTATTTTGCTAATGAATCATGTATTTTCAAGGTTTGGACTTCCCCTTAGGGTGAACTCAGACCAAGGTACACACTTCACAGGTGAAGTGATGAAAGAAATGTGGAAGACGCTAGGCGTCAAAGCCAATTTCCATGTTGGCTACCACCCACAAGCTTCAGGACAAGTAGAGAGGGCAAACAGAACTGTGGTGAGTATTTTGAAAAAATACGTAGCCGCAAACCACAAGGACTGGGACGTGAAACTCCCTCTGGTCCTCATGGCCATTAGGGCCACTCCACACACATCAACTGGCATCTCTCCCTTCGAGATGATGACCGGTCGACAAATGACTCTCCCTCTACACCTGTTGTACCAACCAGGCGACGCCACCATGGCAACAGCCTACACCACACAACAATACATGAAAGACTTGAATGTACACCTCAGAAACACTTTTGCTTTCGCCCAGAAAAACCTGGAAAAATCGGCTGATGGACGTAAGGCGTACTATGACCAGAAGGCCTCTCACGATGAACTCCAAGTGGGAGACAGGGTCTGGTACTATACGTTCGCTCCCACAACCGGGAAAGGAGAGTCCGGGACCGGAACTCTCGCCCGCAAACTAATGCCCAGGTGGACTGGACCTCATTTGATAACAGACAAAGTGTCATCAATTGTCTACGGAATCAAAATAAGCAAAGGCCGTAAAGAGCCGATTGTTAAATGGGTACATCGAAATCAGATCAAACCTTACAAGGCATCCAATGACTCCACAAACGACAAAGATCTCGCAAACTCACCGACTTCATGGGAAAATAAGGTCGTCCAAACACAAGATAGTAAATAAACTAAATAGTTTTAACGATATCGGTTGCGAAAAGAAACAGCTCCAACTAGAACTTAGAAACGCTAAGTCTAAAACCCACAACAAAAAACTAACCTTAACAACCGTTTAAATCTGTAGGATTTAATTGACATCGGTTATAAAGCTAAGACCTGTTTTCTTGTGTGGGACACGTTGGAATCTGACGACAGAGTGAGTTTGATGTAGTGAAACGGTTGTTTTCTAGTTGCTTAATTGCTACTTTTGTTGTTATTGAAGTTTGGTATTGTTTTCTGGACACTCTCAGCTAGAAGAGGTTTTTATCAATGTTAGTTAAAGACTTAAATGGATTTAACTATGCCAACATGCAGTTTCATTTTGTTAAACCTCAGTCATTGAAGAATCAATGTAGTTTAAAGCTACTTTAGGTACCATAAACTACACTGGTCTCGTAATTTTTAATTAGGACCGATTCGATCGTTTCCATTCTAGATTACCTATTCATTTTTGATGAGTCTCGCCATAGACTTCAAAATTTATAGGGAATACCAAATCTTGCGTCGTTCGTCTAAAAGGACAACAGACATTTAGACCACACTATATTTTCTTTTCTATTTTAGTTTAACTTTAAGCTAAGTTATGAATGGAGGAATAGTTTGGAAGAAGAGGCCTTCGTTACAGAAGCCCTCCTGAATCTTCTATAGTCATAGATCCCTATATTTAACTTTTGATAAATGATCCACCCCTTAATTGGTAATTGTAGCTGATCTAAACCATGATAGCTTACAAACCAGGTGCATATAGGTAAGGCTTAATGTAAAATCCCAATCATAAGCCCACCTAAAACCACATAAATGCATGACACATAGAACCAGAGTGGCACGGCCTGGAAACCAACCAGCCTTCAACCTTTGATGTGGGGACCTGCTGCTCCAACGTTGGTCTTCAACCTTCATCCAAGGGTCGCCTCCTCTGCTTCAATCGAGGGATCCCCTCTACATGCTGATTGAAACAATTGTTGCTGATGAAATCAACAACTAATCGATATGGAATTACCGCTGTGGAATTACCGCTGTGGATTATAAGACTTTGTTTTCCAAAGGATTAAAAGCTTTCCGCTAAGGGATTACCTACGAACAGTATGGAATTTCCAAAAACTTTATGGGATTATAATTTTTGATTTTTTTCCACTTGCTGGATTACATCAAGATCAGAGACATTCGGTGGTATCCTTTCGTGTTGGACCTCATCCCCGTGGACAGGCGATGAGTTCCAAAAGGGGGGACTGTAGTGATACAACCTTGAGTTTTGAAACACTTCTCTGATCGTTCTCAGTAATGAACTTTTTGGGAGTTATTCCTGAAGGGACAATAATACTTTTATTACTTTTAATTTGAATCAAACATCATAAATTAAGTCATCCAGAGACTTCTTTTAATTTGTGTTAATTCAAATGTCATCAATGAATAACTTGTGTTATTTGTATAAGCATTAGTACATTTTAATGTCAGATAAATCAAATACTCTGCTTAATTCAAAATGTTGTACATGGAGGATTTCTCCTCTCCTCTCGAACTTGCATGTGAAGATAAAAGGAACACTTTATCTCATTCATTTTAGCTTGAGCTCAGGACAATCTAGACACCCAAAGACTTTTGTTTTTGTCCTATTTAATAATCAAGCTATTATCATTAATAGGTCCCATATGTGATGCTTAATGACGTTGTTTTAATCAAACCAACAGTATTTTGTTAAAGTGTTAAAGCAAAGGAATCAGTTTTATCATAAAATGCTGACATCTGAAACTAACACTTTATCTTTCTGACAAACTAATCTTTTGACCCCCTTTCAACATGTTGATGTCATCCTCACATCAACTTATGATGCCATTCGGCCAATCAGAAAGAACACATTTTCTGGGTCACGTCTCAGTTAAAACCTTCACATCTTACTTCTCTCTCGAGAAGTTGCTGGAAGAAAGTTGACATGAATGGACTTTCTCTTTGAAGCTGAGAACTTGGACCAAGCGTCAACGGTCCAGTTCAACAGCCGAATTAACAGCAAGACTGCTGTTAACTCACCTGAGCTTCTAAGCTCCGACCACAATGAGTGTTCACATCCAAGAACACTTTTACTCTTGAAACATCAACCAGACTGCCGTTACTTCAGTGGGTCAAAGGCGGACGTGAGAAGCTACAATCTAAACAGACTGACCTCTCCGGACTTCAAGGATCGATCCATTCTTGGTAGACCGTCAAAAGGTAACGAGTCGCTGATTGTTTACACACCGGACATACGGTACGTCCAGCTGGAGATCGCACGGGGAACGTGTCATGTTCTGGTTATAAACATTCAAGATAGTTCACCCCTTCTTTTCCACCTTTCCTCCTTCTTATGCTAAAAACTTCCCTTTAAACTTTATATCTGTTGTCAGCAACAAACTAAGTTAAACCTGCCTGCAGAATAAGTAAAAAATGTCATTCTTTTGCTGTTCTGTTGTCCTAAGTTTGAATCTATCTCCAGTTAAGTTATATGAAGTTTAATCAGAGCCAATCCTTATGCGTGTTGATGTAATTTATTGATTATGTTAAATAAATGGTGCAGTCCTGCTGTTCCAACATAAGTTTAACGTTTCCTGTGAATTACATTTCGTCTGGTCACAATTTATTTGTTAAATCCTGAAAAGAGAGAACCCGTTTAATTAAATTGATGATAAGTTTGTGTCAGATAAGATCTGCTCAAATCTTTCATTTAGAATATTGTACCGTCAGTAAAACTGACCAGGGTAGAATATCCTTACACCAGTGTACAAGAAACAAAACAAACCCGACCGGAAAAGGAGCCAGACGCTGCTCCCACTGCGCGTCATCAGACGCGTTCGGTGGGAACAGACATCTGGTGACAAGCAGCCAACAGGGTGCGTCAGAAGCATTTTTGATGCTCAAGACGCGTTCGGTGGGTACCCGGCATTAGGAGTGCTTAGCCCCCGTTGCTGACAATGGCTCTTGGCTTGAACAACATTGTGGCCATTGACATCAGAAGCATTCATAATGTGTGTGTGTGGTGTGTGGAGGGCACATCATGGCGGGGGAGGGGGAGGTGTCTGGGGGCCCTCCCCCATAAAATATTGATTAAAGTAGAAGCCTTTTACTGCATTCTGGTTTATTTTAACAGTTCATCTATGTTTACCTACATAAGTAAACACCTGATTCAATAACTATTTTAGAGTTAATGGCACAACAAGAAGTAGCGCTAAGCTAGCTAAGCTGCAGTACAGACGTGCTAGCTAAGATGCTACAGACATAGCACTCTGCTTTACGTTACAAAACTTAATAAAAGCTTTGTACAAAATCAGTTTAATGTTAACTGATCATAACAAAGACTAAACTTATACAACCAGAAGTTGCAACATATCTACATACAGACATAAAACAAAGCACAACTAGCTTTAAGCATTAACCTTTAATTTAACCATTAAGCATGCAATGTAATTATGACAGAAAACGGAGGATTTACCTACAGTTACCTTCGAACAGTTGAACATGTGATACTTCCTGTTTATCACTGTTGTATTCAGCTGCACACGATGTCGGTCGCAGGGCTTTATCATCTTTTACATTTTTCCAGACTTAGTTTAGGTTTTGGAAATGGAACAAACTGTATTCCACCCTCTAAGACATCAAGCAATTAAAGTCATTATGTAAATAAACCAAGTATTCCAATGATCTGTTACCTTTTAAATATGTTTATTTAGTTGCATTGAATTATAAATGCAAAAAACACAACCCAAAGCCAGAACTGCACAAATAAATAAATAACACTTTTCAGGGGTGCTGAGTTAAAAGGTAGGGGTGTTTGAGCACCCCACAAAAAAAGGCTAAAATCACAACTGATGTAGTCAGTTTACTACTTTACTGAAAGCTAATAAAATGGTACATAAACTCTACCTAGAAATTGTCTTTTTTAGCTAACCAGGCAATTCAAAGTGCTTCACAACACAATACTTGCTTACCCATCCATGCAACAATTCTTTAAAGAGCTAATGTCATGGTGGCAGGAGGTTGAACCCAACAATGCAGATTGGTAGCCTACAAGGAGCTCAAAGAAAAAAAAAAAACTTTATTTTCTAACAGAACAAAATGCTGACATAGATGCAAACTACTCACAATATACTGGAGGAGCAGAAGAAGATGATCAAGGAAGTGGACAAGGAACACAAGGAATACTGGATGTCATGTAAAACACTCATTTGAAACTGGAGTGAATAGTGACAGACTCTTATTTATTCATTTTGGCATCTTAACATATACAGACTTTTCCTGAAGTCACTGTTACCTTTACCTATACTTTTTTAAGTCAATTTTAGTCTGAGCAGGTTTTTTTTCCCCATTTGAAACTGTATTTTTCATTCAACCTTTATTCATACAGGTTAGTCTCATTGAGCCTTGAGGACTCACTTACACGAGAGAGACCTGATTTTAACAAAGAACACTGATGAGGTTTAAACAAAGAATAGAAAAATCATATAAAATTAAAAGTACATAGAAGAAAAGATAAAAACAAAAACAGCTACATTATAAAGCGGTGTAAAATACTAAAAATAGGAACATGTTGGTTTTTCCACGAACTTAGCAGTTGTTTAAAATCCTTTAGAGAGATCAAAGTCAACAACTTCAGATCTTTTGCAAGGTGTTCCATGTTACAGGGACGGAGTAAGAGAAGTCCGCTTTCTTCAAAAGGGTATAATAGTCCCTCGCTACTTTACGGTTTGTTTTTTGCGGACTCGCTCTATCGCAGTTTTTCAAAGTAAGATTGGACATGACACACAATTGGCTGATTGATGGATGAGCTGCACGATTGGCATGGATTTTTTATCTAAAATAAATTTAAAATAAATAAATAAAATAATAACCTGTGTATAGCCCACAGCTGTGGGAGAAGCTTTCTCCTGCAGCTGGTCAGCTGATCTCCTTGCAGAGCAAAGACGTGGGCGTGACCGAGAGCGCCGCCAGGAGCTGAAATCATGACATTCAGTGCTCTTTTAGAGTGTTTAGAAACATTGTTAATATTGCAAGAGTGTGGGAAGGGTTTAAAACACCTTAATATAAATACTAAATTAAACTACTAAATACTTATACTACTATTCCTACTTTGCGATTTATCACTTATCGCAGGGCTTCTGGGTACAGATCCCTCGTGATAAACGAGGGACTACTGTACTTCAGTGTGTCATTTTTGCTAAACAAAGCTTTTTGTAAAACCAGAGTTTAAAGTTCCAAACCCCAAAGAAACTTGATGACACAGGATACAAAAGGTAAGTGAGTTACTTATATTTTGGTCCGGACAAAAGGATAAGACTTCTACTGTGTGCTGTTGTCTTTTCAGGCTTGGAGAAGGAGGGAGGATTCCAGGACCAGAGGGCTGACAAGGGTTTTTCCAGGAAATAAGTAGACCTGGTAAAACAGTGACAGGTAAGACCATTGGTGTCAAAGCAGAAATCAATGATGCATGATACTTATTTAATTGCAGGCTGAAGAGCGTGGAGGATATGAGGTCCAGGCTGCATGTGATGAGACACAAGTGCATTGGTGCTCAGGAAGATCAGACTCAAGGAACTGAAGGCAGAGTCATGCTGTATCTGCTAGAGATCACAAGGAAAATCCCTGGTTAGATTCAATCATTTCTGAGGTTCACACAAAGGCTGTAGGCTGAAATCACTGTTGGGTAACCAATGGTCCAGCATTAAGTTCTTGTTGTAGCTCAGGAGACCCAGAGAGTACAAGACCGAGATTAAGCAAAACTCCACAAGGTTAAAGTGAAACTGTTTATTATTTATTACAGTGAATATACAATAAAGTGTTTCTCCACTGGAACCCTGGAAGGCAAGGAGAGGCGTCAGGTACCTATAGGTATTTGAGGGAATGAGGATTTTAAATCTGGTTTCTTGTTTCTTACAGGTTTGTTGGTTGGAGAGGAGAACCTGCTGATCCAGGGAGTTGATGGAGTGGAACTCAGGGAAGTGGCTGGAGGGCAAGGATCCAGGATACACTGGGATCCAGGACAGCAGATCACGGAGGAGCACGAGGGAATACAGGTAACTGTAGCACAACAAGAAAGATTAGTTACCCCAAAATTACACTACATACGGTCCGCTCCGCAGGTCGCAGCTGAGCGTCTCAAACTCCAGTTTCCACTTCCTCCGCTCAGCTCAGGTCCGCCTGCATGCGCCGCTCCTAGACGCATGCGCGGGATTTGCGGGATCGCGCGATAAATCAAGTGATAAATAAGTAAGTCAGAACAAAACAATTCATTCGGTGGAAGAAGGAGAACAACAGTAGAGACTGCTGCCTTGATCTTCTCTCGTAAATGAGCGACAGGACATGGTTTGAGCAACAGGAAGTGATGTATTACATTTCAGAATAAAATACTTTATTTATTTATTTATTTATTGTATTGCGTTTGTAGGCGTAGTCATAAATGATAGTTTGACAGCATTTTTGTACAAATAAATCCGTATAGAGCTAGGATTAAGTCCGCCCGTGGTGATTTTATTTTGTAAATACGGAAGTTGTGCTCGTTCCTTTTCCTGTTGGTGCGACGTAATCTTCAAAAGTTGACTCCGCACAGCTCCGGCGTCCGGCAGAAATAGAAAAATTTCTAATTTTGACGGACTGCCGTCCGCTCTCCGCAGCTCGCCGCCGCCGTGCGGAGCCAGTGTAAATTCTGTCATTGATTATAATGGGTGCGTATTTGCTGCGGAGGTCGGACCGGAGCGGGGCGGAGCCGCAACGCGTGTGGTGTAATTTTGGCGTTAGACAAGCCTTCACTAATCACAAGGCCAGAAGCATACTACCATGGAGGAAGGTGAATGCTCCAGCAGAGAGTAGAGCTTGACTGCAGCCTTAAGTAGAGCTGGATCCTTGATGGTGAGATGACCTGCAGGTGTGGATGATTAGCGGCCATCTTAAATCCAGGAACTGCAGGTCATGCTCTCACAGTTCTGGCCTGGGACCTGTCACTCAGGAACTGATTGAGGTGAAAAGACAGGCAGACAAACAGGGACTTGAATCCTCACACATAGTTTTTCCACTGGTTCTTTGTCTCGTTCTGTCCTTCGCAATTTCACATGACATTTGAAGTGTCATTGAATATTGTTCCATTCCTGATAATAATGTCTGTCAGTTAACCAGATTGAGAGTTTTGTGTCACTGGGCTGATCAGAACACTATGTTACAGTACTTGTGTTTTACGCTCCTGATCTAGTCAGTTCAATTCAAGACAATCCCTCCAAAAAGGATACCGCATTTCTGCTATTTTATTTTGTACCAGTCAAATTCACACAAACAAAAAAACAGGCATTAAAGGCTTTTTCTTAATTAATGCTCTATTTTAAGTATTCTTAAATTATTATTGAGCATGCATCAGGGTATTTTAAGTATTGTCTTCAGGATGCTGAATATTTTAAAAGGAAAAGAAATAAACAAGCAAACATAGCAACTCTTTTGCTCTCTCTAAGTGTAATCCATTTTGAGCAGGCTATTTGATTTTTAAAGCCATCTGTTCAAAGATTGTTTTTTTAAGGCAAAGTCTTGAAGGTCCAGGATTTTGTGAGATTTCCACTTAATTAGTCTTTTCCATCTTTCTGAATGGCTTTTTGCTCCTAACCAGAGACGGAGGGTATTGACTTTGGTGCCGTTTTTAAGACTGTTGATATAATCATCATATTGATGAGACGGATGTTTAAAACTCAACTACAGCAGGATTGTTGCTCGTCTTGTTTGTGAAGAGGTGCTTTTTTTTATAATAGATGAATATTTAGCTGTTAAGTATGTGTGAATTACCTTGAAATACAATTAGGAGAATTTGTATTATTTTTAGTCCAAATTAAGATTTTTTTGGAGACAGTCTGATCCAGAACAAACCAACCACTCCATGTATGAGAAGTTTCAGTCTGGCTTCCGAGCAGCTCACAGTACAGAGACTGCATTGCTGAGAGTTACCAATGATGTCCTCATGGCTGCTGACACTGGTTCTCCCTCCATCCTTGTCCTCCTTGACCTCACTGCAGCCTTCGACACTGTGGACCATAATATCCTCCTCCACCGTCTTCATGTGGAGGTCGGTCTCTGTGACACTGTCCTGGACTGGTTCAAATCTTTCCTCTCCAATAGGCTGGAATGTGTTAGTCTTGGCAATGCCACTTCCCAGACAGTCTGTGTCTCCTGTGGTGTCCCTCAAGGGTCAGTTCTGGGGCCCCTGCTATTTTCCCTTTACATGCTGCCTTTAGGTCAAATTATTAATCAGTTCAACATTTCTTTTCACTGTTATGCCGACGATACACAGCTTTACATCAGGACTGGAGCATCATCATCATCACCATTGTCATCTCCATCTTCACTCACTGCCCTCTCTACCTGCCTGGAGGAAATAAGGGCATGGATGAATCAGAACTTTCTTCAATTAAACTGCTCCAAGACTGAGGCCATACTGATTGGCACCCCTCACCAGGTACAAACATCAACTATAACAACAATTTCCTTTTCTGGACAAGACATCCCCCTCTCCACCTCTGTTACAAATCTTGGAATAAAAATGGACTCTCTTCTTACATTTGAAAATCACATTAAGCATCTGTTTAAAACCTGCTTCTTCCATCTTCGAAAACATCTCAAAATTCTAATTGGACTGTCAGTGGAGCAGAGCGGACGTGCGGGGGAGCGCTCCGTCACTGAACAAACAAATCTTCTTCAATCAATTCAAACAATTTTTTGAACAATCTAAATAATCTCAAATAATTTTTGGAAGCCTTCCATTGCCTGAGGAAATTTATTTTCTCTGGCTCTGTGGACGTTTGGAGCTGTGAGACCCGTTCTTCTCTGAGCGCTCGGGTCCCAGGGCGTTGGCTGCCGACATCTGTTCTGTGACACCTGTTGCGTTTGGCGGCTGTCATTTTTGGTGGCTGGGTGTCCTGGTCTTCTGCTGTGGAGACGCGGGTTCTGATGGTCTGCGGTGACGGATCTGCTGGACGGAGGCTGTGTTCGGCGGCTGCCGAGTGAGGAGGCATCGACGCGGATTTTCGGATCACAGCTGTTCAGCTGCGGGGCGGCTGTTTGTTGGAGGCGGAGTGCTGAGGGGCCGAGTCGGTTGAGGTGGAGGTCTGGACCTGCTCAGCTGAGGACGTGTGCTTCTCCTGGTTGCAGCAGGTTGGATTTAACTGCTTTTTGAGAAGAAAGCTGGCACAGTTGACACGGACTCGCCACTATAAACTCAGCACCCTAAATTGAAAAGGTAAAGTGCATAATGGCAGGAAAATCCAGATCTAAAAAACAAGATCTGCTTGATCAAAGCCCGGATGACATTGATGAAATAAAACGATCTCTTAATTCATGAGTTCAGAACTAACTAAGGTGACAACTCAACAAGAACTCTTAATGAGTCTATTCGAGGAGATCAAACAACTAAAAATTCAATCAAATTACAAAGACAAAATGATCGCTGAACTTGAGCTAAAAGTGGATGATCTTGAACAAAATTCAAGATTGGACAATCTTGTGATAACTGGTCTGGAAATTAAAAATCGGAAATATTCAAAAGTTGTTTCAAATGAAGGAATAACTGAGGACTCAACACCACAGGAACTGAGGACCCTAGACGATCAAGTTGTGACTTTTTTGCAGGACAGGGATGTTGAAATACATCATGAGGACATTTCTATATGCCACACCCTGCCCAGCAAGACTGAAAACTTCAAACCGGTAGTTGTGGTCAAGTTCATCAGTAAGCTAGGAATAAGGTAATCATGCAGGCAAAAAAATTAAAGGGAACTAGAGTTTTCATAAATGAACATCTAACAAAGCGAAATGGGACAATTGCACGTGAAGCACGGCTGTTAAAAAAGCACAAAAAAATAGTATCAACATGGACGAGAAATGGTAAAATCTGGATTAAAGTAAATGAAACATCACAAGCTAAAATAATTAAAGACTTAAAGGACTTGGACAATTTGAAATGAACATAGGAGCCGACGAACGATAACTGCAAACATTTCTCACTACTATCTACAAAAAAATAATAATAATCGGTCTACTGATCAAACACACTAAATCCATATGATGTACAATGAATCAGAATCAAAAATCTATAATGTTGAAGAGGTGATTGATGAAATTTTTTTCCAGCCATAAAAGATAGTAAATATAATGAAAAACAATTTAATGATATAAACACGACTGATGGAAATCTTTCTATTGTTCATTTAAATTGCAGAAGCATTAATGCAAATATATCGAAATTAACAGATTACCTAAAAAATTTAAATAAAGCATTTACAATAATAGCATTATCAGAAACATGGTTAAACGATGAAAATAGGAATAATGTAAATATTGAAGGCAGTGATGGGAATAACGGAGTTACAAATAAACGGCGTTACAAACGGCATTATTTTTTTCATTAACGGGTAATCTAAGTAGTTACTATGTCTATCGTTACAACGCCGTTACCGTTACAAACACTAAATGCGGGTACGTTATTTTGTCATCCGCGCGCTGGCTCTCGTAAACTGTTTACTTTTTTCCCTTGGTGAGGGAGGACGGAGCAGAGGGGAGGGAGGGTGGAGGCAGCAGAGGGGAGGGAGGGTGGAGGCAGCAGAGGGGAGGGAGGGGTGAAACAATAAGGATGATGCTGATTGGCTAAGATAGAGTGTCAGGCAGAGGTCAGCCAATCAGAGGTTCTGTTGTTCAGTTCACACACGCTGCAGCCTGCAGCTTCAAATCTGAAAAGTTAGCAGAAGTCCTGCAGCAATGGCGAGTCTGGAGGGAAAGTTGGCGTTTTCAAAGTGGAAATACAGACACTACTCTACTCTCCTTGAGGTAAAAGGCAAGAACGTGCGTGAAGTGTACATTATGTCCCGGAGCGAAGTGTACGTCCGTCGTAATCTGATCTGATGAAGCATCTCAACTGCTCAGGTAATTCAGATTTTTAGTACTGTTTTAAAAGTACATCATATTGTTAAAATGGTTCTTTTGTTTTTAAGAAAATACTTGAAGAACCAGTTGTGTGAGGGTTTGATTTTATTTTACACTAAAAAGCACTTATTTTAACTGTTTACTTTTATTTCTAAGAAAACACTTGAACAGTACAGGGTGTACATAGAGCTGAAAACACAATTGTTATATTATTTTGTTAACCTGTATTTTGTAATGAAGAAAAAACTTGAAGTATAGTATGTCAACCAGTCATGTTCTGTTGAGGTGCTGTAAGCATTTCTACTTAAAATTCGTAGATATATCTAAACTTAAACCAACCAAACAAACAATAGTTACTTTCCCTGGTAACTAATTACTTTTATAGGTGAGTAATTCAGTTACTAACTCAGTTACTTTTTGGGAGAAGTAACTAGTAACTATAATTAATTACTTTTTTAAAGTAACATTCCCAACACTGATTGAAGGTTATGAATTATATCACATAAATAGAAAAACAAAAAGAGGTGGAGGAGTAGCTATTTTTATTAAAAATGAAATAAAATGCAAATTAATTAGTGAAATGTCGATGACTGTAGATAATATAATGGAAATGATATCAATAGAAATAATAAATAAGAATGGTAAAAACCTCATAATAAGTTGTGTATATCGATCGCCAGGATCTAATATAGAAGTATTCACGGATAAAATTACGGAGTTACTGGTAAAGACCAGAAACAAAGGAGTTTTTTTGTGTGGTGACTTCAATATTGATCTGGGAAACAAGACTGATTCAAATAATATAAGTACATTCATAAATTCAATGTATTGTATTAATTTATTTCCACTGATAACAAACCCGACAAGAATTATAACACATAGTTCTACAATAATAGATAATGACCCTCATGCACGAACATGTTCGTATTTTTATCCTAAATTTCTCCTACTTTTGTTCGTACGAAGCGTTCGTACGAACATGCCACGTCAGATCCAACAAAGTCTTCTATCGTCAGGAAATGTGTGTATATGAGCTGTGTAAATAATGATGAATCCCACCTGTTCTATTCACCTGCTCGTGCACGCGAGTGGTTATTTACATAATTCCCACCCCTCAAAACACCATATAAGGATATAGTTTCCTGCCACCGCGAGCAGGAAGTGTCCATTCATTCCGGCTTTTATGCGTCAGAAAACACACAAACGCGTTTGGCGAATTAAAATTGACTCGCCTTTGATCATAGTGTCAGCCCCGGATCTGAGCGCAGACCCACACAGAATACAGATGACATCAGTGAGCGCCCACAGTCAACAGGCAGTTTATATTAAAAATGACATGAAACAACTGAATAAGCTGGTTTCGCTTTTTTCTCCCCTGTCTCTGCAGCGGCGCTGTGTGTGTGTGTGTGTGTGTGTGTGTGTGTGTGTGTGTGTGCCGACAGTGGCACGGGGTGGGGGGGC
>JBBPBX010018960.1:0-30615 GCA_038048925.1 Garcialebias charrua
CTTATCTTTTCCTTAACTACTTGTATTTGGTATAATGCGCTCTGTTTGTAGAAGTTTTGAATCTGTTCTAATTTATGTTTAAAGCAAGGATTACAATGTTTCTGAGAAAGTGTTCATTTTTGTAGTCCTGCATGATGTCATTAATAAAAACAGCAGTTTTGTTTTTAGAAGACCTGAAGAACTATTATTGATCAAGACCACTTTAAAAGATTACAAGAAAGCCCAGCTCCTTGGAAGCAAATGTTAAAGCAACTAGAGAAAACTCAAGACTTTTGCTCAGCATTGTTGCCGTTTAAATAAAATATATTTGTTGAACTGAAAGTCAAAGATTCTTTATTGTCATTCGCACCACATGTGGTACATGTGATGAAACGAGATTATGTACAGGGTCCCAGTTACATCCAACAATAAAAGTAAAAGAAAAACAGTAATAAGATACGAACTGAAAAACATAAACTAAAAACACACTAGGCACCAATAAAACACTACCTCGAACAGCAGCACAAACATGTCTATGAGCACGAATGAACACAGCAATATGAAAAAAGGGAAACTGTAGATTTTCCACTTATGATTGATAGTGTTGAGATTTGTCTTGTGAGTGAAATGAAGTTTTTGGGTGTTATTATTGACAATAAACTGACGAGGAAACCTCATGTAAATTCTGTCAGGACAAAAGCTAAAGCAATTGCTGTATTATATAGAGTAAATAATCTGTTAAATGATAAAGCTCTGTACTGTACTTGTTATACAATACAATTATTGTCCCACACATAATCTATTGTATTGATGTTTGGGGTAAAGCTTGTAAATCATTCACGGAACCTGTTTTTGTACTACAGAAGAGAGCGGTTAGATTCGAATAATTACCAGAAAGCACTATTGTCACCCTTCAAGCACATTATTTCCCAAATTGAAATTGTTAAAGTTCCATGACTTGGTGGATTACAATATCCTGTCGATTATGTATAAAGCTTATAAAAATGAACTAATCTACAAATGTTTTTTGTCAAACGTATGAGTTGTTATAATCTTAAAGGAACAGAGATTTTTGTGAAACCAAGATGTAGAACAAGTTTAAGGGGTCGGTCAACTTCAATCAAAGGAATTGAACTTTGGAATAATTTGGAAACTGGTATTAAAAATGCTAAAACAATGACCAACAAAATACGATCAAAACAAGTTTCTTGTAAAAAAAATATAAATGATAACAATATCGTGTAATAGATGTCTTCTTTGAAATTCTCTTTCTTGGAACTATATGAGTTGTTTTCTTTTCTTCAATCTGTAACTTTTTAGATTGGTTTTTTCTTTTGGTTTTTGTCTTGTTTGAATTATCTTTGTAATAGGGGGCAGAAAAAAATAAGAATTTTTCTTCTTTCTGCATCCCTTCATTTTACTTTTATACTGTACGGTCTCAAATATGAGATTGTTCTTGTGTTGTATTTAAAGTGAATACTGTACATTTAATTAATTAATAAAAACAGATCAGCAGCAGTATGATGTGAATGATTTTTTTTTTCAGTGATTATTCTGGTTAGATATTCATGAGTCTAACCGCCTCAGGGTAGAAGCTGTTCCTCAGTCTAGGGGTTCTGATATGGATGAAAGTGAGGATTCAAGACAGCTTTCCAAGGTAAGAGCTGCAGCGAATATGAATGCACATGGAAAAAACGTTTTTTTTTTTCTCTCTTTTGTTTTCTATTGTTTATTGTTTGTTTGTTTATTGTTTATGGAAATTCTACCACTGCTGTTCATTGTTCTTTAGTTTTAGCAGGTCGCTTTCGTAAATGAGCCCATGGTTCAAAAGATTTACCTGACTAAATAAAGGTTGAATGAATGGAAGCCCTTTATTTTAGATATTACATTTTTAATTTTGAACTTGCAATATAAAGTTATTTGAATCAAAATGTTCCAGAATATTTTTAAGTGTTATGAAATTTGTATACATATATAGTTTTCATATGAATCTGGGCCGTTCTTTCAGGGAGCATCCAGATGTTGCAGCAGGAACGTCCTGTCAGATTCGGAGATTTCCGTCAACGCTCGGAAAAACCCGGAAGTCACCGAAATCTACAGTTTTTTTTCTTCTTCTTCCCCTGCGAAGAAGAAGCAGCGCGTCGAGACTTGTCACCTGATTGTGGTGACATGGAGGCGATTCTTTAGTTATCCTGAGTTGTTTTGAAGTAAAGTCACATCAGACAATCAGCTCTACGTCGTGGTAAGTCTTAAAGTGCTCGCTCGGTAGCTAGCAGCTAGCCAGCTGTAATACTTCAAAATAAAAGCGAGCTAACACAGATGAGTGCGTGCGTCGTGTTTCGCTTCAGGAAATATGTAATGGTGTCAAGCAGCAGTTTGTTTAGTCTCTAACTTCTCTTCTGTCTCCCTCCTCCTGGCTGAGGGGCGGAGTGTCCTCTCTCTTACACACACACCGACACACACACAGCGGTGTTTGTCTTGTCATGACAGCCATGGAGAGATTAGAGGCGACATCGGAGCTCCAGTCTCGGCTGTCTTCCTTGTCCTTCTCGTCCTTCCCCGGAATAACATCCAAACAGTGCAGCAGCAGCAGCACACCGCCGGACAGGTAACCTGTTGCTCACAGCTGATCAACACACTGGAAGTAGTTATACAACATTTTGTTATTTGTTTTTTATTTACAGACTCCAGAATACTAATCTTTCAGAGAGCTGCACCCAGTCTGACATGGATGAAAGTGAGGATTCAAGACAGCTTTCCAAGGTAATAATAAAAAGCAAATATGAATGCACATGGAAGGCCTGATTTTGTTTTAATATGTCGTATGTGTGTGTGCACTTTGAGGGTGATGAAGAGGCTCCTGCTGAGGTGGCCTTGAAAGAAGGAGGCGAGGAGGAGAACAGTGCTGGGAGCTGTCAGCTGTCCTCTGAGATGAAAGGTGAGAACCTGCTGAGTGCGACTTCACGGCTGCTGCGTCTTAATTTGGACGCGTGGTTTTCATAAAAACAGTGTCCTGCGGCTGATTTTTCCGTCTTGATTTCAGCCCAGATGCCACCGCTGCAACCCCCGACAACTTGGACGTCCGCTACGCAGAAGGAGCTGAAGGCGAAGCTGCGAGCGGAGAAGGACAGCGTGGTGACGGTGTACCGCGGCGACATCATGACGGTCAACGTCCCCACGGTTCCCGAGGCTAAGAAAGTGTGCTGGGAGTTCACCACGGACGGCTACGACATCGGCTTTGGCGTTTATTTTGACCGGAGCCCCGTGACGAACAGAGCTATCACGGTGCACATCAGTGAGTCGAGCGATGACGAAGACGAAGAGGAGGAACCGGAAGGTCAGCTTGCAATTTAGGATTTTTAAAGCGGCTCAAACTGATCTTAAGTTCTTTAAAGTGATGTTGGATGCTTCGTAAAAACCCACGTCAATTGCCAATAGGGGAGCAGGAAAAAATTAGATTTTTTTAAAGAATCTAGATTCTTAGTCCTGGCGATTCAGAATCGATTCTAAAAGCCCCAAAATCGATTATTTTATTTTTTTACATTAAAACCCAAAAGATAAATAAAATAAAACCATATCTCATAGTATATGAAAGAATACATAAAATGAAAGGTGGCAGAAAAAAGAATAAATCTTATTTTATCCGCCCCTTTTTTCAAAAACAAAACAAGTTCAAACAATCAATTCAAACAATAATCTTCTATAAGTAACAGAGCAAAAAGAATAACTTTTCACACTCTACAAATATCTAGAACATTAAACACTTAACTAAAAGTTTTAGTATTTTGTTAACAATTTAGTTTTGATCATTTTTTTTTAAACATAATCACAGAATTCACATCTTTAACATCATTTCCCAAAACTTCCACAATTCAACTCCCTGTATTGAAATAAACCGTCCCTTCAAACTAGTCCTGTACCTTGGCTTTGCAAAAATTTCAGTTCCCTTTAGACTGTAGCAGCTTTCTCTCTTAACAAAATACATTTGAACATTTGAAGGTAGTGTATTCTTATGAGCCCTATACATTACTAACAAAATATTATAGTCCACCAAATCATAAAACTTCAGTACTTTGAGTTGTTTAAATAATTTTAATGCATTCCTGTATTATTTGTTCCTATTTTTGGTATAAATATCAAACGATGCAAAAAATTTGATACAATAAGGAACCTAAAATTATTGTTTTAAATAAATGTTCTATTTGTTTACATTGTTGTTTATTCTTTTCAGCTTGTCAGTTACAAAACTGAAACTAAATTTATGACCATTTTAATAGAGAAATCGTTTCTGAATCGAAAAATCGATGTGGAATCGATTCGAATCGTGACACCAAAAATCGGAATCGAATCGATTCTCCAGACACTGAGAGATTCGCACCCCTAACTGCCCAGGCAGCTTGTTGACTTTCTGCTTCGTGTGATTCGTGTTGCAGGACCTCGCAGCAGTGAAGACGTTGAAAAAGGCTCCAAGAATCAAATCAACTCCAACTTGGCTGAAGTCTTACCGGTGTACCGTCAGGACAGCCATTTGTCCGTCCACGGCGGGAGCCACGAGTTTCCAGGTGAAGGCACTTACCTCCTCAAGTTTGACAACTCGTACTCCCTTTGGCGGAACAAAACTCTCTATTATAATGTTTATTACAGTGCCTGAGACGCCAGCGTGTTCTCTATGAATGTTTGATCTACAGAGGAATATTACTCTTAAGGACAATGAACTATTTTTGATTTTACACATAAATATATATCTATTTTTATCTGCTTGTGTCCAATACTTGTAATAGGTTTGAATGCATCACCTGCTTAAGTGGCTTGCTAAAACGTATTTAAAGAAGATTTGCATATGTGCCATATGCCTGTTTATGCACTGTGCTGTTGGGTCAAGTGCCCGTCTTTAAACCTATGTCTCCATATGTAACATTTCTATGGTAGCAGCGATCAGGGAACACCTGCATTGAGTGTATTTTACCAGGCCAGGTGCTTAATCACACGTGCGCTAAAGAAATGAAGGTTTTTGTGTGTCTGTACGCACCTTATGCTGCTGCGTTGTTGCCGTTTGCCGTGTCAAGTCAGCTTTGTGGTGTAACTTTTATTTTTATTTTGTAAGTTGAATAATCACGAGAAGCTAATTCTGTCTGCTGTCACAGTGGCGTGTTGGTAAAAAAATATGTTGAACGTATTAAAGTGTTTTTTTTTCTTCCTCAGAGTGCTTTTTACGACGCAAATAAAATCTCTTATGTAATATAGTTCAATATTTACTTAGCTTTGCCCACGTTTTAATTAGCAGGTTTGAAGGTAGAGACCAGTCACAGTGTTTCATCAGAGTTGAGTTTTGTGCACAGTTTTATTTTTTTTATTTTTTATGTTTTGTGTGAGTTGGCCGGACAATCGTCTTTGTGAAATTGACACTTTCGCTCGTGCATGTTCCCAAAGATGTCCTAGATTTGGCTGCTACTGTTGTATGCAAAATAAAGCAGCAGATTTAAAGCTTCCCGTGTTTGCTGTACCTTTTGAATGTAAGCTCAGCTATTGATCTTTGTCCCTGAAATTTATAATCCTCAATAAAGAGAAGATTGTCTACGTTTTTGGGGTCAATAGGTGAACAGAGGCACGTGTAAATGAAAAAAAGTTCTTTTTGAAAACCGATGCAAATCGCTTCACTGCTAAATGCCCATTTAACTCCAAGTTGCTGCCATTTCATCTCAGTCCCTCTGCAGGTCCAGGATTAGAGCGTACCTTAAAATAATCCCTTGTGCTTCCATTAAATTGTTGCACAGGGGAATTGATGTAATTGTTACAGAAGTGCTGATGAAACCTGGGTTTATTTTCAGCGCTCCCCGCAGGCCATTTACAATCTTAAAGTTACATTTAGTCTCATGCACGCATCCTAAAAGCGACAAGACAGTTTTAACCTGCCTCATTGTGCAAGTCCAGTTAAAAAATACTTGGAGATTATGAGCTGAATCAGCACATTTAAACTACAAGGAGTGCTGCAATATGAGAAATCCTTTTAACATCTCTTGTGCCATGCTGCACATGATGGAGGTGAAAATAATACCAAAAAATTATAAGGGCACATTTGTTCTAGAATACAAAATATTAACAGCACAGCAAAAGGTAGCCAAAAAAGCTAGCTGAAAGCTTAGCAAACATTAACAGATAGCAAAATGTCTACTAAAAGTAGCGAAAATCTAGCCTAAAGCTATAGTAAAACGCTAACTAAAAACAGCAAAGTGTTAGCAAAAGTAGCATAGAGATAACTAAAAGTGAATGTATCAAAACACTAAAAGCAGCAACATGTCAGCTAAAAGTAGCAAAACAACAAAAAAGTCAATAGTTGAAAATGCCTACAGGTATCAAAAAGATAGCTAGATGCTAAATGTAGCTGATAGCTAAAATATCAAGTTTAAAGCTAAAAGTAGCAAAAACTGGAAGTAGAACAAAAACTAAAAGTGGCTTAAGGTGACAGAAACAGAGCAAATGTGTGAGTTTAAAGCTGCTATATGTAACTTTTCTAACAATATATTTTTAACATATTTCTTCACTCTGTCACTAGACTGATGTTAGAGAGGTAATCTCTGAAAAAAAACTTTAAAAAAAATATTGTCCCCTTGCTTCTCCAGGTGGTAAATAGGCATTTCTAAAAAGAAAAAGTGACCCGCCGTTAACCAGCCAATAAAAACAGAGTTTGTAACCAGCCAATAAAAACAGAGCTTGAATTTGAATCAGCCAATAAAAACAGAGCTTGAATTTGAATTTCAGCAGACCATGGGAGAGCAGAGCCATATATGGCTCTGAGGGGGAGGGATCAGAATGCTTTGCCTGTTGAAATTTTTTCAAAGTTCTGCAGTTCTACAGAAACTGCAGACTGAACCTTTAAGTATAAAAGTGAATGCTTTAATAAATTGAAGAGATCTGCAGTTTATTAAATAAGCTGCACTGTAATGTTTTAATATTGATCAAAAATCTAACATCAGAGCACACATATCCTCAATGAGCTGAATGATTTGATGCATCCATTCATCATCACGTCTTCCTTTTCAGGTCATGGGGTCACTGGGTGCCCATGTCCAGCACTGTGCAAGAGGCGGGGGACACCTTGGGCAGGTCTCCAGTCCATCACAGGGACACAGAGACAAACAACTACAGTATTGTATTCTGTCTCTCACTTAGGCTACACCTAGAGACAATTTTGAGTTATGTATTGATTAGCCAAAATAGCACAAATTCAGTAGCTAAATTGCATAAAAATACAGAAAACTAATTAATAAGAAAACAATATCACAATGATCTGTAGGTGATTTTAATCAGCAGCATATTTCTCTTCGGCGTTCATGGTTTTATTAATTTATTTTTCTTCTTATATTGCCTCCTATGGTTTGTATTTTTTAAAGCACCAGGTTAATTGCTCCTATGTTCTCAGGTGTGCTGTGGTCTCACCCAATCAGCGGCGACCTCCACACCTTCTAGTTTCACCACTGATTGAGGGATCACACAAAAATGGGGAAGCTGGAGTTTTACGTCCTCTGGTCCCTGAGTGACGCCCCCCGGCAGTTTGTTCGGTACGTGATTTAAAACTTGATTGTTTTAAAGTTAAAAACAGGGTTGACGCTTACTGTTCTCTTGCAACAGCAAAGCTAACCGGAAGTGCTTTCAAGTCCACATCCCGCTGCCTCTTCCCAAACAAGTGGTCATCTTTGGTGTTGGGGAGTGGTCGTGGGACGAGACCACGCTCTTGGCTGAAGTTCTGGTCTCTGAGGACATCCCAGCCCAGATTATAGGGACTCTGACGCCACAAGTCAAGTAAGTGGGCGAGACTGAGGGAAACGAGTCATTTTAATGTTGCTGATTAATTTTCTAAACTCAGGTGCCTGACCTGGGAAGGTGACTGGAGTGATGACATCACCAGGGTGGCTGCAGCGAAAGGCAGGAGGGGTCTGTACGGCAAGATTGTGCTGAAGGTCTCTGGAGAGGTAGGGCCTCGGTGGTGATGGAGATTTTAAATAAAGCTTGCAGGAACTCATTTGGAACTGTTTTCACCAGCTGCAGGATTACTCCAGTGTCCTCAGCAGTACGCAGCTGTCTCAGAGGGGTCTGCACCCAGAGGAGCCCAGTGAGACCGACCGCTCCGACACGTCTCACCAAAGGGCCGACGGGGAAACGGTGAGACGGACCGCTCCTGCGTCGGTCGTCGCTTCAGTGTAAACCTGTCACGGTTTAGTTCATGCACGTCTTTTCAGGTCGCATCCGACTCCTCCCACGTGGGCAGTGGAGTTTGTTGTGCTCCGGTCCAAGTGACTAAAACTGACACCAGTGACTCTGCTCACCCTGCAGTTTGTACTACAGTGAGTGTCTGGTCTATGATTGTTAATATTATTCAATACGAGGCAGATAACTGGTGTGTGTGTGTGTGACTGAAAGAATAAGGCTCCCAAGCGTACAGTCCCTAATCGTCAGGGCCACCTGCATTGGAGCTTTGAGGATTTGCACAGTCTTGCAGGGGACACAAACCAGTCTTCTACCCCCAAGAAGAGGAAGCTGTCCAGTAGCAGTCAAGAGGAAATGAGTGTGCAGATTACAAACGAGTCCAGAGAAGGTTTGACACAAACCTCAGTGTGGTAATGAGTGCACAAGAATGTCAGATTTTATATCTTAATCGCAGATTACGATTAGTTTCAGCGTGTCCGACAAAGCGCTGGCGTCATGCGATGTGTCTGAGCGACCCTGACACAGCCGTCCTCATCGGAGGGGAAACTTCAGAGCAGAAGTACTGCACGGACGCCCTCTGGAAGCTCGAGCTGGGTCAGTGGGCTCGTCTGGCTGTGAAAACATCACATTTGACGTGCATCACTTGTAACTGCATTTCTTTATGGTTTTCAGACAGCGACTCGTGGTTCCCTATGAACTCCACTGATCCTGGGCCTGTGCCCCCATGTGCCAGAGGGCACACTGCAACTTATGACCCCGACTCTAAGGTGGTCTACGTGTACGGTGGCCTGAAGGAGGGTCAGGGCGACAGTGAGGTGTACATCATGAATACTCTGACCTGGAAGTGGACCCTTGTCACTGTAGGTTTGTTCAAATACATGGAAATATTACTTTCAGTGTGTTACTCTGACATTTTTATTTTGTTACCAGAGCAGTCAGTTGTAAGAGAATACCGTAGATGGAATTGAGCAACACTTTGACTTTTGTCCACTTGAATCTCTTTGTTGTACTTTTAATATACAGTTTGTTTAGCTGATTTGAACTGTAACATAATTTCTTACAATTATGTAAGAAATATAATATATTCTGCGCTTTAATTTTTTTTTTTTTTAAGATTTGCATTTACCGGTAGTTTTCTATCCAGACCCTTTTGTCCTCTGTGGTCTGACAAATTTCCTTTTCTAGAACTTCTTTTTGTTTGTTTGCTCCAGCCTCTCAAACACAACCGACTGAAAACGTGGGGAAAAAAAAGTGTTCAATGGTATCTCTTCCAGTTAGCTAACAGTCAGTAATAACCACAAGGCTCAGTCTTAAAGACCGTGTAAAGTGAATTTCAATATTTTCTTAAATAAACATTATAAATGTCATAATTGTAATGTTGTAAATGAGTAAAAAGTCTCAAAATTGTAGCTCAATTAATTTATGAGTTATAGATGAAACTGTGTATAAAGACATGTGTGTTTCAGGATTTTTTAGGCGTGTTTTAAACGGGACCGCGTTTCGTCACGCGGTCCTCATTAGTATAGCCCTACCCCCTGCTGCTCTAGTGATATAAATTGTTCTTCGCATGGGTGGAGCCGTTCACTCGTGAATCACAGATAGCATCAGATAGCAATAGCATAGATATTTTGTTCATTGTTAGCTAGCTAATCAATTATGCGTCGTTCCTGCATCTTCCCTGGATGTCGCAATGGTCAGGGCACCCACATTGAGACGCAGGAGGGAGTCAGAACAAACCCAGGCTGCTGCTGGAGCGGCCACCTGCAGCTCCGCGCGGCGCGCGTGTGTGTGTGTGTGAAGAGAGCGATCCGTGGCACCGGCCCGTGTCCAGAACCGCCACAGGCCGTGAAACGCTGTGACTCCGCTGACACAGATGAGATAACAGTTATCAACGTGATTTACTCTATTTTAATCACCAACACAGACCCCGCATGCGATGTGACCGGGTCGGACCGGGTGCAGCCGCTCATCTTCTAAAATAGCGCTTATTATTAAACACATAACAGCGGAGTTATGAATTATCTTTGTGTCCTCAACTTTAAAACAAAACCAGAGTTGTTAGTGCACTAAAAACAGCGTAACTCTTGGAAAAAGGAGTTGCTGGCAGCCAGAAACGGAGCAGGTGGATCTCTGCTTCTCGTCTGCCTGTCCAGACACTGCTCAGCTCTGAAGGGTGCAGGAAACCACGCCCACTGCTGACACGCCCCCACAGTTTCAGACTAAGGGAAAATAAGGTTTTTTCATGATTTTTGACACTTAATTTTATAAGGAAAACAATGTTTTTAATCAGTCAGATTTATATGGGTGATTAATAACACATATTTATGCCATGTGACAAACTAAAAACACAAATTTTATTTCACTTTACACGGTCTTTAAGACTCACCCTCTTTACAATCTACATGGGTAATGTAGGTCAAAGCATCCCTGATACATCCTTGCATTTCTATGCTGATGACAGTTGTTTACTGTCGAGCTAAAATAGTTGCTAAGGCTTTCCAGCTTTTGCAATCCGCTGCTGACATCATCCAGTCAGATTTGTTCCATCTCAATCTCGTCCTAAATGCCAATAAAACCAAAGGGGTACTTTTTTTTTTCAAAAAGGAAATCACTCCCATCAGTTCTTCCTCTGATTTAATCCTCAAATGGTGTCTCTATTGAGTTTGTCGATTCCTATAACTACAGTATAGGAAATCTTGGTCGACTCGCATCTCTCTTTTAAGCTTCATGTGGAAAACCTAGTAAAGAAACTGAAAGTTGAACTGGGTTTCTTTTTCAGAAGCAGATAATGTCTAACACTGAATGCTAAGAAACTCGTAATTGCGACTTTCCTTTCCTCCATTGACTACAGTAACATTATTTACATGAACGCTCCTACAAGCACCCTGCGGATGCTGTCCATCACGGTGCACTAAGATTCATAACTGGCTGTAACTACTGCACCCTGTATTCATTGGTTAACTGGACATCATTAACCTCATGCAGACTCTTCCACTGGTACATTTTCATCTTTAAATCACTTCTTGATCTGCTGCCTTCATGCATCTCCTCCTGTCTCTGGGCGAGTGCAGCTACAGCGTGCGCTCTCGGGACATTATTACATGCAGTGTTCCCTCAGTGAGGACTGAACTAGGCAAAAGGGCCTCCCTGGAATATCTTGCAAAAATATCTGAAGCTCTTGACTTCTTAAGTGGCGTTAAGTTCCTGGCAAAAACCAATGCAGACATGTTCCCGTTTTTAGTTTTCTACACTGCCATATAATCTGTTTTTTTGCTACTATTCCTCTTGATTGTCCTTTTTTTTGGTTGCCTTGTTTTGTTTTTGATTTGTTAAAAAAATATATATACTGTACTGCCTATTTTATGACTGTTATAACTTGTTGTTGTTCACTGTTGTCATCATTCTTTGTTAAAATCAGGTCTCTCTTGTAAATGAGTCCCCGAGGCTCAATGGGATTAACCTGTCTAAAATAAAGGTTAAAAACCATTTCAATATTTAAACTAGTTTGTAGTTTTCGGTTCTTTCCATTATTTCGGCTGATTGCTCCTGTTGTGGATGCTTTCTATCTGTCAGCATGAATAACAACAACCTTCGTTTGAATCTTCTTCAGAAATGATGGTTTACATTGTGATTTTTATTTTTATAATTCCTTTTTCTAAAAACTGCAGTAGTTAAGAGTTTTTATTTTAATTTTATTTTTTTAAGAAATGTTTTGCATTGTTAAACTGGTCTAAGATTTTGTTTCCAAACTGGAAACTACTGCATAAACCCAAGTGTTTTGCATATATTTCTTTCTTTCTTCACTAAATCATCACTTGGATTTGTTTTGTGAATTTGAATTATTTCCCTCTTTCAAGGCTAAGGGAAACGTGCCACATCTTGCATATCACTCCGCTGTAATTTACAAGAAAGAGCTTTTTGTCTTTGGAGGCATTCAGGCGAGCCATTCGCAGGGGCACACATCCTGCAGCAATGCTCTGTACATCTTCAACCCTGAGCATGAACTCTGGTACAAACCTATTGTGGAGGGGAGCAAGCCTCTGTCTCGCTTTGGGTCAGTCATCTTTGCTACATCACCTTTAGTCATTTTACTTTGTGTAAAATAATGTTTAAAGTACTGACCCAGTGCTTCATTAAACAGGCACAGCTCCACACTTCTGTCTCAGAAACTTGTCATTTTTGGTGGGCAAAAAACTGCGACCTACCTTAATGATCTCCACGTTTTAGATCTGGGTAAGAACGCTTTCATTCAATGCATTCAGTAAGAAATTAGTGGCCAGATTCTCATTGGTTATTTCTCTCTTCTGATTGAAGGCATGATGGAGTACACAGCTGTGAAAAGTGCAAACATGCCACCTCTGCCTCGAGGGTGAGTCCAGAACTAATCAGCCTTGATGGATGTCATCGAGCACAGCCATCTGCTTTTACTTTTCTTGGATGTTTTGACCTGAAGCATTTTTTTCCCCTATTTTCTGGCATTGCTAACTTTATTAAGCTGAACATGAAGTAATTTAAAGAATGCATAAAGTCCTTGTAAACTGGCAGGTTTCATGCAGCAGTTCCAGTGTTGGATAACAGGATTTTGATCAGTGGAGGCTGCAGTGCAATTGGAGCGCTGCTAGATGTTCACATCTTCAACATTGGTGAGTTTTGATCCCTTTCGCAGGTAAAAATCGTATTAGTCATTTTATGAAATTAAATGGAGTTTCTTTTCAGATACTCTTACGTGGAGTTCAGTGGCGTCTCCACAACTTTGCTCCAAGCCCCGTGCCGGACACAGCATGATAAATTTGGGCTGTACCATCGCAGTACAGTCTGAGACACCCACACAGGGGGACACCATTACGTGCACTTTGTTGGTGTTTGGTGGGTCAGATTGTTCAGGTTCTTTCTATGATGATGCACTCAGGTGTACTGTGGAGATTACAAATAATCATTCAGCCAAAAATGAATGCCTTAATCTGATGTAAAGTGTTCTGCTTGAACGGACTCCTAATCAGCCATACTGTCATAACATGTGCACCAGTAATGTGCTGCTAGCACGGATTACTGAGGTTCTCCACTTTGCATAACAAATCTGTGATTTGCATGTTTTACACATTGTGCTCTGTTCTGTGTGCAGTATTTGTATGAATGTCAATTACGAAGATTGAATCTGATATAATCTGTGTTTACTCAAGCCCCCTCGGCCCCCGTTTTTTTAAACTGACTCAATAAAACACTTTAATCATTTTATTAATTCTGTGATCACTTTAATTCTGAACACGTCTCGAGCTCAATATCATCTTATGCTCGAAGATCGGCAGGTGTATCTGGTTGCCGAGACGGATGACTCACTTTGAACGCTTCAATCTCAAGTAAGGTCTCGTTTAATCTTTTGATTGTTGGAAACTGCTCCATGTCCACTTTAAACCTGCAAAATTGAAAAAAAGTCATGCTTCACTTCAGTGTTTTTGAAGTTCAACGTTTGAACTGCTCCATGTCCACTTTAAACCTGCAAAATTGAAAAAAAGTCATGCTTCACTTCAGTGTTTTTGAAGTTCAACGTTTGAACTCGAGTGAATATAATGTGAATGAAATGACAAAAACAAAATGTGCTCGAATGCGATCTAGTTAATAAAAAATAAAATAAACTGCCATAAAAAGAAATGTGAATGAACCTGAAAGTAAAATTTCTTGGATTACAAAACTGACCTCTCTGCGTTGTAGACTTGTGGTGCCAGGCAAATGTCTGCCATGGAAATCTAAAAGAAAATGAACAAAATGAAAAGTCTGCGCTGGATCTCATCCTTCTGTTAGTTTCTGATCTAATCGTCCTGCTCGTACCTCGTCACCAACACAGTATTTTCCAGAGGTTTGCTTCAGAATCTGCTCTAGACCTGGAGGAGAAATGAGGCATTCAAACCTTAACGAAAACCTGGTTGTTGTTAAAACTTTTTGTCAAATCAGAATAAAGCTTCCACCAACCTTGAAAACCACGGTTAATGAAGTGCTGCGCCCACTGTACCTTCTCTGCTCCTATTTTCTGGAGTACGTGCAAATTCTGAAACATCCACATAAAAATTATTACGGAGATGCTTTTAAATGAAGACAAATCTCAACTTTTAGACTCACCTGTAGAGGCTGAATTCCAGAGGCGATGAGGTCACTTATGACTCGAACCTGAGCGCGTGCCTTTGGGTCTGCAGGAAGAAGACGAGGTCCTGCTCTGGTCTCGTCTATGTACTGGATCACTGCAAGCTACATGAGCAAATTAACATTTAATAAGTCAGATTAAACAAAAACTTATATTTTAGTGGTGCCACTTACTGATTGAGAGAGTGTGATGCCATCTATTTCCACTGCAGGCACTTGGTGCATTGGGTTTAGTGCTTTGTACTGCTCTTTGAGCTGAGGTGCAGAGAGAAACTTTTAGGTCAAGAAATCATTTAACCCTGAGTGTATATACAGGTATTGTTAATTTTGACACATTTATAAAAGCTACTTGGAAGAGAAAAGTTTGGTGCATAGAAGCAATGCAATGAATTAAAAAGCTTTTTTATTTTAAACAAGTCTGTAATGCAGAGAGGCCAGACAGATGTTGTGCAGCAAAGTTTTAACTTGCACTTAGTGACGCTTCCGTGAACTGTTGAATAAAAAATACATATTAAAAAAGCTGAGGAAATTTAAAAAAAAATTGTGCTTTTCAATCGTCTTTGCCTAGAGACGCCAAAGAAAATCAGCTCTGCACAGAACAAACTGAAACTGGGACTCTGTGTACATTTCCTTCCACCACATATACCTCATGCGATGCAAATGACAAAGAATCTCTGAAACTTTCTTTGAAGTTCCAAATCCTATGACTTTGAAAACGTTTCCCCGAACATGAAAACCTTTATTCTGAGCCTAGTTTTATACTTGGGGGATGCATCATGCACCTTTTGTATTCAGTTATTGACAAAACTGTTTCCGGAGGGGGGGTGTTACTGGCATTAAACTCAAAATGACCAAATCTGTTCCAAATGCTGCTAATGCAGAATCATTTCTCATTTTGAACAAGTACAATCTGGAATTCAAGCCCTGAAATGATTAATTACTCTTTGCATTCTGCCTTTTAACATTGCACATCTTTAGTTTTTAAGCATAGTTTAATTGTCAGAACAAACTACAACGGGTTAAAACTCATATCTGAATTTATAAAGTAGCATTTTTACTTTTGCTTTCATAATGCCACTTTGTACCTGCTGACCTCCATCTTGGATTAGGTTGACTGGAACTTGGTCATACTCGATGCCTTTAAGAGCGAAAGCTGGGCACAATAACACACGATCATCTTGTTAATGTTAAAATGATTTACAGAACAATTCAACCTCCTGGTATGACTCACCAATCCGGACCCTCCAGGAGCAGGAACTTCTGAAGTATCCATGAAGTACAGGCTGAACAGGAAAAAGTAGAGTAAATACCTTGAAAAAGTCATTGATTTGTGTATTTATTTACCTTCACCTTTGTTTGTGTTGCCATAGCTCTTTGAATCTAGCTTGCCAGTTCAAGTGGATAGAGTTCTGCTATAAACTTTTCTTTCTGCAACTTACCATCGTCCAACAGCCAATCAGAACCGTCCCTAAACTCCCTCCCTACACTTTGGTCCATGACTTGATTAACAACATCTGGACTTCTTTGGGTCACATACAGCTGGAGTAGCCTACATCACATCACAAACTAGCAAGACAAACTGCTAACGGGATAAATGTTACACAGTACCTTGGCTAGGCTAGCTAGCGTTAGCTGCATTGCTGCTAAAGTGCTAATCACAATAAACAACTTATTGACCAAATTATATTCGGAAATAACGCATAAGGTTACTTGCAGCGATTTAACTTTTTTTTTTTTTTTACAGCTTTGACTTTCAACACAGTTGAGCAGTTACGTAATACATGTATCCTGTTTGGATAACGGAATCTGAAGAGGCGGGACTTATAATCTTAGCTGGTGATTGGTCCGATTGGTTTGACAGCTGTCCAATCAAGTCGCGCTTTTTTGTGGGCAGGTGAAAATGTAACCAATAGCGAGTCAAGTCTTTCCCAGAGCCCGCCCACGCACAGTCTATCTGCTTTGCAGACTGATAGATATATAATATAGATAGATAATTAATATATAATATAGATAGATAGATAGATGGATAATTTGAGGTGCTGGACAAACCTAGCCTAGCACCTTTTTTTCCCACCATGATGTCAAGAGCTAATATGGTATTAGAGGACCAGCATTACAGTGGGTATCTAGCTATTTGAAAGATACATGTATAGGAAACAATTTGTACAAATAAATGATGTAAGATCTGACCTCTGTAATATCACATGTGGAGTTCCCCAGGGCTCTGTGCTTGGACCAAAGCTATTTATTTTATATGTGAATGACTTGGTAAATGTGTCAGGACTCCTTAAATGTATACTTTTTGCTGATGATACCACATTTTTCTGTTTAGGTGAAGATATAGAACAAATGTTGGAATTGATAAAGACAGAATTTGTCAAAATACAAACTTGGTTTAAAATCAATAAATTATCATTAAATCTAGAAAAAACTAATTACATGATATTCAGTAATAAAAAGAAAACTGTTGATGTTCCACTCAAAATTGAGGGTGTTGAGATTTGTAGAGTGAGTGAGGTGAAGTTTTTGGGTGTTATCATTGATGACAAACTGACATGGAAACAACACATAAATTCTGTAAGAATAAAAATAGCTAAATCGATTGCAGTACTGTACAAAGTCAGAGACCTATTGAATGATAAAGCTCTGTATTTGTTGTATAACACAATCATTGTTCCACACTTAATCTATTGTATTGATGTTTGGGGGAATGCGTGTAAAACAATCACAAAGCCTATTTTTGTATTACAGAAAAGAGCTGTAAGAATTATCACTAGAAAACATTACCGTCATCCATCAAGTACATTATTTTATCAACTAAAGTTATTGAAGTTCCATGATTTGGTAGACTATAATATTTTATCAGTTATGTATAGGGCTCAAAATAATGCATTACCTTTAAATATCCAAATGCATTTTGTTAAAAGACAAAGTTGTTATAATCTTAAGGGGACAGAGATGTTTGTAAAACCACAATTCAGAACTAGTTTGAAGGGACGTTCTACCTCAATCCAGGGAATTAGATTATGGAATGGCTTGGAGAATGTAGTTAAAAATGCCAAGTCAATGTTTACATTTAAGAAAATGATCAAAAGGAATTTGTTGAAAAAATATATATGAATTAGCGTAATGTGTATTGTATCAATTATTAGTTATGTATTAGTAAGCCAGCCACTAGGGAGCACAAGCCAGTGTATCTCTTGTGCCGGTCCCAAGCCCGGGTAAATGGTGAGGGTTGTGTCAGGAATGGCATCCGACGTAAAACACTTGCCAAAACCATAATGCGAGTTCATCAAAGTGAAACCATACCGGATCGGTCGAGGCCCGGGTTAACAACGTCCGCCACCGGTGCTGTTGACAAACAGGGTGCCGGCGGAAATTGTACTACTGTTAGTCGAAGACGCCGAGGAGGAAAACGTGTCAGGAGACAGAGGGAGAGGAGGAAAGTGAAGAATGTAGGACTGAGGGTTGCAACTCTAAATGTGGGGACAATGACAGGCAAAGGTAGAGAGCTGGCTGACATGATGCAGAGAAGAAAGGTAGATGTTTTATGTGTCCAAGAGACCAAGTGGAAGGGCAGCAAGGCTCGCAGTATTGGAGCAGGGTTCAAACTGTTTTACCATGGTGTGGATAGAAAGAGAAATGGAGTAGGGGTGGTCCTGAAGGAGGAGTTGGCAAAGAATGTAGTAGAGGTGAAGAGAGTGTCAGATAGGGTGATGTGTCTAAAGGTAGAAGTAGAAGGTCTGATGCTAAACATAGTAAGTGGTTATGCTCCACAGGTTGGATGTGATGAGGAGGAGAAAGATAAATTTTGGAAAGATTTGGATGAAGTGATAGAGAGTATTCCCAGGGAGGAAAGAGTGGTGATTGGAGCAGACCTGAATGGACATGTTGGTGAAGGAAACAGAGGGGATGAGGAAGTGATGGGTAGGTTTGGTGTCAAGGAAAGAAACCAGGAAGGACAGATGGTGGTGGATTTTGCCAAGAGAATGGAAATGGCTATAGTCAATACCTATTTCCAAAAGAGGGAGGAACATAGAGTGACCTATAAGAGTGGAGGAAGGAGTACGCAGATCGACTACATTCTGTGTAGAAGAGGAAACCTGAAGGAGATTGGAGACTGTAAGGTTGTGGCAGGGGAGAGTGTGGCCAGACAGCATCGGATGGTTGTGTGTAGAATGACTGTTGTTGCGAAGAAGAGAAAAAGAGTAAAATCAGAGAAGAAGACCAAATGGTGGAAGCTAAAGAAGGAAGAATGTTGTGAGAAATTCAGAGACGAGCTGTTAAAGGCTCTGGGTGGTAAGAAAGAGCTTCCAAGTGACTGGGCTACTACAGCAACAGTAATTAGAGAGACAGGTAGGAAGGTACTTGGTGTGTCATCTGGACAGAGAATGGATGATAAGGAAACCTGGTGGTGGAATAGTGAAGTGCAGGACGCCATTCAAAGAAAGAGATTAGCCAAGAAGAAATATGACAGTGAGAGGACTGAAGAGAGGAGACAGGAATATAAGGAGATGGGACATAGAGCAAAGAGGGAAGTAGCTAAGGCAAAGCAGAGGGCGTACAATGAGTTATATGGGAGACTGGACACTAAAGAGGGCGAGAAGGACTTGTACCGATTGGCAAGACAGAGGGATCAGGCTGGAAAGGATGTGCAGCAGGTTAGGCTTATTAAAGATGGGAATGGGAATGTTCTAACAAGTGAGGAGTGTGTGATGGGAAGATGGAAGGATTACTTTGAGGAGCTAATGAATGAAGAGAATGAAAGAGAAAGAAGAGTGGAGGTAATAGAAACTGTGGACCAGGAAGTGGGAAAGATTAGTGAGGGTGAAGTCCGGAAAGCTCTGAAAAGAATGAAGAAGGGGAAGGCAGTAGGACCTGATGACATACCAGTGGAGGTTTGGAAATGTCTCGGAGAGATGGCAGTGAGGTTTTTGACTCAAATATTTAATGGAATATTTGAGGGTGAGAAAATGCCTGAGGAATGGAGAAGAAGTGTGCTGGTTCCCATTTTTAAGAACAAGGGTGATGTACAGAGTTGTAGCAACTACAGGGGAATTAAGTTGATGAGCCACACAATGAAGATCTGGGAGAGAGTTGTGGAAGCAAGACTTAGACAAGATGTAACTATCTGTGAGCAGCAGTATGGTTTCATGCCAAGAAAGAGCACCACAGATGCCATCTTTGCTTTGAGGATGTTGATAGAGAAGTACAGAGAGGGTCAGAAAGAACTCCATTGTGTGTTTGTGGATTTAGAAAAAGCATATGACAGGGTACCAAGAGAAGAGGTGTGGTATTGCATGAGGAAATCTGGAGTGGCAGAAAAGTATGTTAGACTGGTACAGGACATGTATGAGGACAGCAGGACAGTGGTGAGATGTGCTGTGGGTGTGACAGATACCTTCAAGGTGGAGGTGGGATTGCATCAAGGATCGGCTCTGAGCCCCTTCTTGTTTGCTCTGGTGATGGACCGACTAACAGATGAGGTCAGGCAGGAATCCCCATGGACTATGATGTTTGCAGATGACATTGTGATCTGTGGTGAGAACAGGGAACAAGTGGAAGAGAACTTGGAGAGGTGGAGGTATGCTCTTGAAAGAAGAGGAATGAAAGTCAGTCGTAGTAAGACAGAGTACATGTGTGTGAATGAGAGGGAGGCCAGTGGAACAGTGAGGCTACAAGGAGCAGAGGTCACAAAGGTGCAGGACTTCAAGTACTTGGGGTCCACTGTACAGGAAAATGGGGAATGTGGTAAAGAGGTGAAAAAGAGAGTCCAGGCAGGATGGAGTGGATGGAGAAAAGTTTCAGGAGTGATTTGTGACAAAAAGGTGTCAGCAAAGGTCAAAGGAAAAGTTTACAAGACAGTGGTGAGACCAGCTATGTTGTATGGTCTGGAGACAGTGGCATTGACAAAAAGACAGGAGAAAGAACTGGAAGTGGCAGAAATGAAGATGCTGAGGTTCTCCTTAGGAGTGACAAGGATGGATAAGATCAGGAATGAGATCATCAGAGGTACAGCACATGTTAAACAACTGGGAGATAAAGTTAGGGAGGCCAGACTGAGATGGTTTGGACATGTCCAGAGGAGGGACAGTGGGTATATTGGTAGAAGGATGTTAGAAATGCAGCTGCCAGGAAAAAGACAAAGAGGGAGACCAAAGAGGAGATATATGGATGCAGTTAGAGAGGACATGAAGGTAGTTGGAGTGAGGACAGAGGATGCAGAGGACAGAGTGAGGTGGAGGAGGATGACTCGCTGTGGCGACCCCTGAAAAGGGAAAAGCCGAAAGAAGAAGAAGATTAGTTATGTATTAGTATTAGAAAATTAGAAAGAGTTAGTCATTTTGTACTGCTGGTGAAAGATTATTATTGTTTAATCTGATTGTTTGAAAAAAGGGGCAGATATAATAAGATTTACTCTTCTTTCTGCTACCTTTCATTTTTTTTACATTGTGTACGTATCATTAATGGATGGGATTGTCTTGTATTGTGTTTCTTTTGTAAAAAAAATGAACAAATTTAATAAACATAAACAAGAGCTTCACTATTAAGAATTAAGGTCATCTTTAGTTTGGTTATTCTGTGCTGAATTTAAAGCTCAATTAAAAGCTTAAAGCTTTAATTTAAAAGTTGGGTTTTATTATTTTGAGAAGTTTTTCCAGGGCTGTTTGATTGTAGTGTTGTTTTTGACAGCCATTTTTTGACCTTAATCATCCATCCATCCATTATCTTTACCCGCTTCTTCCATTTTTTTCAGGTCTCTCTTGAGTCCAATGGGATTAACCTGCCTAAATACAGGTTGAATGAAAATGTTGAATCACGGGGGTTACCCGTGTGGTGTCCATGTCCAGCAATCACTGCACGATGGGCGGGTACACCCTGGACGGGTCTCCAGCCCATCACAGGGACAGACAAACAATCATTCACTCTCTATCTCACACCTAGAGACAATTTAGAGTCACCAATCAGCCTAACATGCATGTTTTTGATCTGTGGGAAACCGGAGTACAGTACCCGGAGAAAACCCACACATGCATGGAGAGAACACATGCAAACTCCACCCAGAAAGGCCCCCGGACCGGGATTTGAACCAGGGACCTGCTCGCTGCCCCCTCAATCTAACAGTTCTTGAGAAATATAAAGATTTGCTTTTGCGTCCTTCTACTTGGGCCAAGATGCTTTCAGATGCAGAAGTGGAAGTTTTTTTTTAGAGGACTGGGGACTTCTAGTATGGAGAACATGGCCATGTGCGCCCCCTACTGGACATACTAGGCATTACCCATGATTCTACTTACAGTAGTTCACAGAGCATCACTATATGCAACATTTAGCACTTTCCATTACAGCTACGTATATATGAATATATCTGTGGTGCAGAATGAGTATAAATTGTCCACACTGGATGTAAAACAAACACTCACCGAGTTTATGCTTTTATTAAGCTTCAGATTGAAAACAGCCACCTTTTCATGAGTGCAAAACAATCTGCAGCTGTGGCATGGACGTACAAGACTGAATTAATTTATTCATCTTATGCTTCTGACTGAGTACAGTTTCATTAACCTTCATACTGAACAGAACCTGTGATCTTAATGAAGTACAGGTGCTCTTGTGCCGCTACCGCTATGAATGTGCGTATGAATGGGTGGATGGTTGGCATTGTAAAGCGCTTTGGGGCCCCTCATAGGGGGCTGGAAAGTGCTATATAAACAAGCTACCTTTTGTGTTGTGCTGTGAAAACTACAGTTTTTCTAAGACATTATTTTCCATGTTTTCCCTCTTCATTCATTTTATGTTGCTGAGGATCATTTTGGAGAAGATGGGTCCTGCATGACAAGGTAACTCCTCTGCAGGCAGAAAAGAAATAGGATAATCTAAAAAAAAAAGAAGTATGTGCATGTGTAATGAAGAATATAATTTGTACGTGCAGCTTGTTAATACATGTAAAGTTTTTTTTAAATATGTTTGTTGCTCTTTTTGCCAACTGTGATGTTTCCTCTGTTCAGGACTGTAAATATCCAGACGGGTCAGGAGGAGTTAATGGGAAGCTGCTGCTGTGACTTGTTCTCTGGTTTGTCCTCATGGACGAGGTTTTAGGACAGACCTTCTGCTGCACCTCCTGTCCTAACTGTCTCCATCACTGAGGACACTCCAGGTCCGAGCACAGCAGCGGGTGAGCCAGGGCTGAGGAACGGAGACGGGGAAGAAAGAGGCAGCAGGACAGAGAGGATGATTTATTTCAGTTCATCAGAAGAGATGTAGCAGCAGAGAGAAGAACAAATGTAAGTAGAGACAGAATGGAGAGACTTTTCACAATTCTCAAAAGAATTCGCAAATATATGAATTAATTGATTGTATTTTTATGTTCTTGATGTAACCAGTGGCACCTGTTGGTGCTCTCCATCACTGATGTAACCAGTGGCACCTGTTGGTGCTCTCCATCACTGATGTAACCAGTGGCACCTGTTGGTGCTCTCCATCACTGATGTAACCAGTGGCACCTGTTGATGCTCTCCATCGCTGATGTAACCGGCACCTGTTGGTGCTCTCCATCACTGATGTAACCAGTGGCACCTGTTGGTGCTCTCCATCACTGATTGAAAGGCAAGCAGATAAAGGAGCAGGTGTGGCCTTTCAGAAAAGTTTGTCAGAGCTCTGATTGTGCTTCTGCTGTTGGGGTGTGTGGTAAGAAATCACTTTATCATGATCTGGTGGTTTTAAAAACTCAAGGTATCTTTCCTAATGTGTTGTTTGGATGTTGCAGTGTTATCACACACAAGATTTGAAGGTGTGTTCTACATCCAGCTGCACGTGGGTGTGACGACGTGTCAGGTATTGTTTTTTATATAATGTATTAATGACTAATGAAATGAATTGTATATGGAACTGTCAAGATTAATTGAAGTTTGTCTTTATAGTTTCATATGTACTGTTACCTGCTGTCCTTTTTGAGTTGAGTTTAATGAATTGTTTTTGGTCTGCTCAGGCCTTGCATGGCCTGTAGAGCAAAACATCTGGGAGTGTGTCTTGTAAAGGTGACGGACCAACCACTTTATTTTTGTTTTGTTTGTCCTTATTTAGCCACCCACCTAGGTTTGATTTGATTTGATGTTTATTCATTCATTTTAAAAGAACAATACAAGACAGTTTCATCAGATACAAGAATACAAGTAGGATAAAATGAAGGGAGCAGAAAGAAGATGAAATCTTATTATATCTGCCCCTTATTTCACAGTTTGTTCAACCAATGATAACCTTCAAACTACATCACAAAATGAATAATTCTACTTAATTTTTCTAACTGTAATATACAAACTACATCACAAAATGAATAGTTCTACTTAATTTTACTAACTGTAATACACAAACTACATCACAAAATGAATAATTCTACTTAATTTATCTAACTGTAATACACAAACTACATCACAAAATGAATAATTCTACTTAATTTATCTAACTGTAATACACAAACTACATCACAAAATGAATAATTCTACTTAATTTTTCTAACTGTAATACACAAACTACATCATTCTAACTGTAATACACAAACTACATCAGAAAATGAATAGTTCTACTTAATTTTTCTAACTGTAATACACAAACTACATCACATCACAAAATGAATAATTCTATTTACACAAACACACTAAGTTACATCATATATAGTTTTTGAGCAAGTCCTTTTTGACCTTTTTCTTAAATGTATACATTGATTTTGCATTTTTAACATCACTCTCCAGAACATTCCACAATCGAACTCCCTGAATTGAGGTAGACCGTCCCTTTAAGCTGGTTCTGAATTGTGGTTTGATGAATATCTCTGTCCCTTTGAGATTGTAATAACTTTGTCTTTTTATAAAATGTCTTTGGATATTTAAAGGTAATGTGTTATTATGAGCCCTATACATAACTGATAAAATACTATATTCTACCAATTCCTGGAATTTCAATAAATTTAGCTGAAGAAACAAGGTGTTTGATGGGTGACTGAAATGTTTTCTGGTGATTACTCTTACAGCTCTCTTTTGTAAAATAAAAACAGGCTTTGTAATTGTTTTGCACGCTTTTCCCCAAACCTCAATACAATAGATTAAATGTGGAACAATGATTGTGTTATACAACATATACAGAGCTTTATCAATTAATCAAATTTATTAACCTAGGTGACACCAGATGTAGCTTATAGCCACAAGCCTTCACGTCCTGGAAGCTTGACCCATTCTCACGTGTGTAGTGGTGTGGGAACCTGAAGTTTGTGGCCTTCTGCACTTAGTTTGGTCAGCTTCTCCTTTGACTTGTGGGCTGGTGGAACATGGGAGTAGCTCTGGTTTAATGACTGGGAATAAAAGTGCCACATTTATCCACTAATAAATTGTCTATTGTACAAAGTACACTTGATTGAGTGATGTGACATTTATTGGACTTACAGGTTACATTGTTATTAAAGGTGTTTTTTATGTAAAAATAAAGTGATTACAAAAACTAGTAGTTGTCAATAATTCATTTTATTAACAGTAAGTTCATTCGAAACAACAAAAGGCCAGCCCTGCACGGGACACACCACCTCAGGTCTTCTGGGTTTTCAGACAGGTGGATGACCTGCGGTGAATGGACACCCCCTCTTCTGTATGATGGACGATGCAGTGGACAGTAGAACAAGGCGTCCCAAACACTCCTGAGACCACCTGCAGGATGCTTCAACTGTCGCCCCCCCAACCAGGTCCAGGAGATGAAGCAACACCACCAGAGACTCCCTGCTTCATCAGAAATCTAGTCTAGGATCTTCTTGGTTAAAATAACAGTCCAGAACTGGGACACTCAGGTTAATTCTGCAGTACAAGGGTCTGGTCTGGTTCAGGAAATGTAGAGAACAACAAAAATATTAGTTTAAGATTTAATTTTTTATAAGATCAAAGCCACTATAATGAGGCTTAAGGTAAATATACTGATGCTTAGTGAAAACACCAGTGCTATTTTATTAATGAAAAAAAAAAAACAGTTTTAAAACATTTTTACAGCCACTTAAATGGATTTTATACAATAAAATACTGGAAAATGTTATGCTGTATTCTAAATTTAAAATAAGTAATAAATGTACTATATTACATTTTATTAAATTAGTAACGTAATAAGATAAATTTAGATATTTATTATGCACAAGTTAATAAAGTTAAAGCATTAATCTGTCAGTCACTGAAATTATCCATGAAACTAGTTGAAATTAATCTAACAAAGCTAAATTTGGTCCTCTGGACATTCAAAAACACTACCTGGATTATTGCATGCATCATGCAGGGTAAATTAACATTTACTGTATTTATTTGAATTTTATAGACTAAAAAAAAAGTAAGTTACCTGGATATGAGTCATGCAGCAATATAAAACATGCCGCCAGCGGCGATAAAGTTCCTGTATTTCCTCTAGAATAAATAAAATAAAAAAAAGCAGTAAAAACATTTCAAGCTCCTTTCGGCTGAGCGCCGTCACGGTTGCTAGGCGACAGGACATACGCCGACGTAACCGTGAAGGCTAGACCTGTCCCTTTAAAAATAAAAATAAAATAAAAAATCACAGCCGCGGACTTCCGGTCTACGTGGTCTTTGAAGGACCCGGCCTACGTTGACCGGTAGGCCGGGTCCTTCGAAGTATGCAGCCGTTTAATTGGGACACAGCTCGAGTTTATGCTTGAGCTCCACACATTCAGCAGAAGAGCGTATGATGACGTCATGCAGCCATTTGATTTCCCATCATGCATTTCTTCTTTCAGAGCTAAAACAGATTGAAATTAAACAAAAATAGGAAAATAAGACGTGCAAAAGGATTCAGGCTTTCTATTAATTCAGGCTTTATTTAATATGAAGCCAGATTGGAACCGTGAGGGGAAACCGTGATCGATTTGGGCTTGGACATGAAGGCCTATAAATACAGCTGGAACCCGGCATCTTGTTGAGACAGCGTTGGCTGCGCGTGTGCTTCCTTTGAGTCCCCTCCGACACAATGGCAGGCAATGCCTGGTCGTGTGGCTGTGCCGCCTTATGAAGCGTCCTCCAGTTCTGTATGCTTCATGTGGTGCTGCACATATAGATATCATATATATCCCTGATATCTATGGTGCTGCACGCCACCTTCCAGGGGACCCCTGGCGCTGTCTCCACGTGACAGCAGGTTGCGTCCAGTCACGTGAGTTTTTCTCTTTAATATACGTCTTATTTTCTTGTTTATTTTCAGTAGGGCTGAACGATTTTGGAAAATAATCTAATTGCAATTTTTTTTCTAGAAATTGCAATTTAAAACGCGATTATTTTTTTTAATATCTTCCCAAGTATTTTTCAACAAACAGAAGCAATAAATCAATCTGTTTCATAATAAACAATGTCAGATTTATTTATTTGTTTATAACAGAGATTACAATAAAGCAAACAACTTGGGTTGTTGTCCTTTTCTTTTCGCCATTTCTATTTTTTCTTGTTTCATAAACAGTAAACATGTTAAGTGAACTTCCTAACTGCTGTCTGGATGACATGACAGTTAATAAATAAATATAAAAAATTTGATGTAAAAAAAATTACTGTTTGAAATTAAACAGTTTGGCTGATACTTTGCTTACTTGAAGTTGAAGCACTGGTTGTTGTCATTCTAGCCATGCAACCATCGTAAATGTCTTTGTGTTTTTTTTAAGTGTTGATAAAGATTTGTGTCCTGTGACCAGTCTTCGCAATTAGAAAATCTCAGTTTATCATATTGCGATATTATTGCAAATGCAATTAAGTGTTTAGCCCTAATTTTCAGTCATGTTTAGTATACTTTCGCGCACAACACGTCAAACGGCTCCGAACACGGCTTGTGCCCATATCAACACAAATTTTACACATTTAACCAAATCTGCCCAAATGGGGCAGAGCAGCCGATTAAAAACCCCAAGGATCCCCACTCATTGCCATTATATGAGAACACTGAATAATGATAATAATAATAATGATGATGAATAATTGTATTAGTTAGAAAATTAGAAAGAGTTAGTCATTTTGTACTGTTGGTTGAAAATTATTATTGTTTAATCTGATTGTTGGAAAAAAGGGGCAGATATAATAAGATTTATTCTTCTTTCTGCTACCTTTCATTTTTTTATATTTTGTACATTATCATTTATGGGATTGTCTTGTATTGTTTCTTTTGTAAAAAAAAAAAAAGAACACATTTAATAAACATAAACATATTCAATGCTAGCATAATTAATGCCTAAGTGAGCACTTCAGCAAAGCCTTTGTCTTCGACCGCCAGATAAAGTCCTACACAATGCCAGTCAAGCGTTCAGAACCACCTCCCCATTAATTTTGCATGGGGTTGCTTTTATAACGCCGCTGCAGTTTTATGCCTGACGATACAAAATCCAACAGACCACGTCTGCTCCCAAAGCAGCTGCAGGTCCTTTCATTCTTCACTGTTTTGGATTCTTTGCTCCAGATGAAAACTTGTTCACAGAGATCATTCTCCATGTAGCATCCTTATTCACCAGTGATTTAAATGCATCACTGGCAAAGAAAACTTTGTCATTTAGGCAAAAAGATGAAAATGGTCCTTTCTGAGTGTAATCTTGACTGCAGTCTGTTCTCGTTTCATTCTACGACGCGTCCTCTTTTAGGGGGAATATTGTGTTTTAGTTGTGTGATGGGCATTTCTTCTTACTGTTTCCACTGTAGCTCTCCAAGTTAAAGAATGCCTGAGACCCAATGAGACTTTCTCCAATTTTCTCCTGACCAACAGCAGCCTGTCGTCTTCAACCGTGGACCTGCTGATGAACGCTCATCTGAATACTCAGGTTTAACACCTTACCTGTCTGACTCAGTATGTGCTTGTGAGTGTTTGGACCCACTAAACCCACATGTGAGAGCGCACCATGATTAAAGTCCCCTGCTGTCACATAAATGCATCTACTGCAATTTCATGAAAAAATATGAACTAAATTATCCTTTTTTTTTCTGATAGCTTCTGGTTCATGTTTCATGCAAATTCGTTTTGGGGGGTTGTGAACCAATGCTTCAGCTCTCTTACATCAGCGTTGTTCTTTCCAGGCTGTATTGGCAGGAGTACGGATTCCGCTAAAAGTCTTGGTGTGCAACATGAGTATGTTGGAACAGGTTCTGATCGTGGACAGAGGAGCAACCAACATGACTGTTCTTCATACTGAGCTGTGTGACCTACCAGCTGATGTCCTGCAGGAGGTTGAGCGTCATTTTTTCTCTCAGCTTGACCTAACCAAACTCCTCACGGTAAGTACTGTTACCAAAAGTACCAAAGACTTGCAATACGTACACTTTTTGTGCAAAGCTGTAGTTCTTAATAATTAAAAAAAAATGCTCCTTGAGGTTGGGGGAGGAGTATTTTTCTCAAGTGACGTACAGTAGTTCCTTGTTTATCACGGGGGGATTCGTACCCTGAAGCCCTGTGATGAGTGAAAAACTGTGAAGTAGGAATCAATCAATCAATCAATCAATCTTTATTTATAGAGCCCTTTTCAGCAGCCAGAAGGTGCACAAAGTGCTGAACAATACAGAAATAAAACAAACAATAAAAAATAACAATAAAAAACAGCCAGTTAAAAATTAAAAACGATTAAAGCTTCAGGGTAGCTTTTTTTTATAAACATATTTCTTCACTCTGTCACTACCTCCTCACAGACTGATGTTAGCCAGGTAATCTCTGAAAAAAAAAATATATTCATTCATTCATTCAACCTTTATTTATACAGGCTAGCCTCGTTGAGTCACGGGGACTCATTTACAAGAGGGACCTGTCTCACTAACACCAAACAACCATCCACTCTCACACTTACACCTAGGGTCAATTTAGAGTCACCAATCAGCCTAACAAGCATGTTTATGTATTGTCCCCTTGCTTCTCCAGGTGGTAAATAAGCATTTCTAAAAAGAAAAGGTGACACGCCATTTTCCAGCCAATAAAAACAGAGTTTTTATTCAGCCAATAAAGAGCTGCGTTCCAGTTGTCCTCAACAGAGCTTCTCACGCCCCAACCCACGCCCCCACCTGTCCCAGCGCCGCGCATGTATCTCGTTCAAAGGATTGGAAAGCGATGCAGAACTGTTTCTTAATCCCTGATCAGGACTTTTTTTTTTTTTTCAAAAGTCAAATAATCGCTTCATCCACCGCTCTGTACCGCTTCCTCTGCCGACTGCGATGAATGAGGAAGTGAAATTGTCACGAGTGAATAAAAGTAGGGTTCAACGTGGCTGCCAGAGGCTCTGAAGATTTCCTGGTGTTCTGGACTAGCGCCCCATGGTTTTATTTTTTATTTTTTAGAAGGTTTTAGTAACATATAAACACAGAATATCGCAGCGTCTCCAAGAGACTGCAGCTGGGGGCGGAGCAGATCTCAAGTTCAGCGGAGAACGGACTGTAGCTCCCCCCTCAGAGCTCTGAGGGGGAGGGAGCAGAATGCTTTTCCTTGTTGAAAATTTTTCAAGTGTTTTGGTCATACAGAAATCGCAGATAGTACCTTTAAGACATAACAAGAATGTCAAAGAACTACTAGGTATTAAAAGCCTGCCTGAATAAAAAGGTTTTAAGATTAGATTAAAAAAACTCCATATGAGTGATGGAGCGCAAGTCCAGAGGTAGCTGATTCCAGAGACTGGGTGCAAAGACAGAAAAGGCCCGGTCACCCCATCGTTTGTAGTAAGTGGTTAAGTGATTATTATTGGATGAACTATTGTTTTGTTTAAAACTTTGTGTGCCGCCGAGCACTTGTTTGGGACAGATAACTGACGGACTCACGCTCGAGCCACGTTCCTCTTTAAGTTGAGTTATTATTTGATGAATTATTGTTTTGTTTGTGTGGATAAATATATTGCCACCTGTTTGCTGCGGCTGCTGCAGCAGGATTGTTGAACTTTATGCGCCGCCGGCGCTGAGCACCGTGCTGTGAAATTGATTGAATACAGTAATAAGTTCGTTAAAATATTGCTTTTTATTGAATGAATTATTATGAGGATTTTTGTTTGTATCCAAGGGTAAATACACTTGGTTTTGGTAAAACATTATGTGGTTGATGGGGTTTTTTTCATTTAGTGTAAGGGTGTGATCACATTATGTGTTTAACATCCATTGTTTGAGTTTTGTGTTCAAGGGCAAATATATTATTTATATAATTAGATCTCTTATATGTCAGGAGAGAGACCTGGCTGGCACCCCAAACGAAAAGCCTATCTCACAAAACTGTTACATAAAAACGTGGAATAGTAGTTCAAGTAGTAAGTAGTCATATATATATATA
>JBBPBX010018961.1:0-33830 GCA_038048925.1 Garcialebias charrua
TATCTCTGGGCTGTGGGGTCATCCTGGTGGTGCCAACCATGTCATCTGAGGGCAATGAATAAGACAGTGGTGAACGGAATCCTAGTAATAGACGATCCGTATAGCCTGCCCCAAGTGCCTGCAGAAGCGTGCGCAGAAACTGAAAGAACCTGTAAAGTCATTTGGAGCTCTGCCTTAAATTCTGAACCCCACATGCTGGTTGGAACCATTCCACCACGATCCTCATATTACCCGGTGGTGGTCAAAGTGTGGGAACATCTCGAGAACAGAACTAGGTTCTGGGCCACGTATCTATATACTGGACTGGCTTTAGTATATGGGCCATACATCGAAACAACAGCAAACCCTTTGGAACCATTGCCCCTGGTGATGTCTGCACCGGTTGGTGCCCGAGAAATCAACCCACTCTTTATGCTTTGGGCCCCATTCCTGTTAATGGAGACCCAGCGCAAGATCCCAGCGAGCAGGGAGACTGAACCAATGGACGAGCAATCTGACACCCCAGAACCACCCATCCTCACTCTAGAATGCCCAGAACTGTGCGGGTTGGATACATTGGACAGTATCCTAGACAGCCTTGCATCCACGGGAGAAGAACAACAAAGTCCTGGCAGCCTAGATAGCATTGATCAGCCCCGAGCAGATGGACCTGTCGAATTCATCCCCTTCGGACCAATAACTACTGACAAAAGCCTTACCACTGTGATCCAAGCAGAACAATTGTCCATGGCCATTACAGCGTTAATAAACCCAAAGAAAGAGCAAGGTACGTCAGATTTGTTGCAGCCAGAGGCAAACGGAAACAAAGATGTGGGATTGCATCACATTGAGGCCGACTCAACCCAGATTAACACCGCTGTCGTGAGTCCTGGGGTTGAGAACCAAGTAACATCCCCTGGGACGGATGAAAGAAATGATCCAATGGCCATAATCCTACAGCAGCCGGGAGCGAGTCCGCAAAATAGTCCACTGGCGCTCGAGGAGATGGTCGTGCTGGAATCCTGGGCTGACACAGATGAAAACATGACAGGACAAGACGATTCGAACATCAAGAACGAACACATACCAGATCAGGATGGTATGAGCGAATTGGACTACGATGAAGATGAAGAGGACATCTTGCATGTGGATGTTCAGGAACACGATGAGGACTGGCTGGGGGGTCGTAAATAGGGTGTGAATGAGCAAGGACTGAATCCAAGCAGGAGGTGTCGATCAACCTTGATTTTAATAATTGGATCCAGCCCTTATGAGAAGCAGAAGGGGCTCAGATTCACATGAACCAGGTTTCAGTCGAATGAAGTGTTGTCCAGACAACCACTTTTTATAGGATCATAAAGAGGTACCTGGCCAGAAGCTGGCTGCAATAAAGTAAATTTAGTATATATCTAAGGTTGATTTAGGTTCATCTCAGATAAAGATCCCATGGAAACTTAGATATGTCCCATGGGAACGGAGAGTTTATTGCTACCATCAGAAAAAGGAGCAAACACAGAGCATGTCATAACAGCAGAGAGGTGAAGAAATAACAATGAGAAAGAAGAAATGATTTCTACTTTGAATAAAAATATAATCATGTGATCCTTTGATAATTATACAATGAATAAGGGTGTTGTTAAACTTGTTTTGTAAAAATCCTTTTTTAACAATTGAATCATGTGTTTAAATGTACTATGAGTCTAACAAATGTATGATGAATCTGATGTGACTTCCAAAAGAGGGACTGGAACCAGTGTGTAAACAATCTGTGGTAAAGTGTTCGTCCTTTGCTTAGCAACACGCCAGAGGCTTCGAGCAGTAAAGTTTCATTACCAAATAAGGAAATCATAAAGAGAGATAACTCACAGCCAGGACTTCATCAGTCCTGCCTGAACATGCGCTAAAAGCGACCAATGAGAACAAGGTTTTTCCCCCCCCCTCCAGTAGGGAGGGGGGACTGAAGTGTATAAAAAGTCCTGAATTTGGCAGTTGAGGGCTGATGTTCGTACCGAAGTCGAAGTATCCAGATGCTGATGACTGACCTCGGAGAAGAAGGCGACTGACAAGCTGCCCGGCTGATCCTTGAGGGTGCCAGTGATCCGTGGGGGAGATCCCGACTCTTTCCCTTCTGCCGAAGGGATTGAGAGAGCATTTCCCTCCAGAACTCAGCCCGGATCTGATACCTGATCCCTCTGTTCTGACCAGCTGACGGCACGCGGAAGCGAGCCTTACCTACGAAGGTGAGGAGATTGCTCTTAGCATTTACTTATGGAACTCCAGAGTTCCTGAACAAAAGTTATGCAATGAGACGCTTCTCTAATCCCGCCTTATCCGAGAACTTAATTCAAATTAGATTAACAGCAGATAAAATAGCAGATAAAAAACCAATTAGCTTCTCATATTTACTCGCTCGAGGCTGCAGGTGGTTGCTTGAGTTTAAGGACAAATACTATTACTGGATGAGGATTTAGATCGGGGATAGCGAGGGTTGGGTAGATCCAAAAAGAAGGAAAAGAAGACAAAGAAGACCAAGAAGACCAAGAAAACAAAGAAGAAGGAAAACTACTTGTCCGCCCCAAAGGGACCTGAGGGGGGACAACTACCCAGGAACCATCCTCCTAAGAAGAGTATCCCTCATCAAGATTAAGAGTTTATCCAGTTTATTGTTCCTTATATCTAAATATTTCATGTACTCAAGTTTATATTTTGTATCGCTATGTTATAACGCTGTTCCTATGCAAATTTACTCAAATTAAAGAGCAGAGCAAAACGTAAAACTCTCGTCTCAGTTTAATATATTTTGTTCTGGATTCCTAAATGCTTGGTTCAAAAGAATAACATCAATAGGAGGTTTTAAAAGGTTAAACATTAGCACAGTGAGAATAATATAAAACATCGCCCTAGGGTCCAATCTTCTGGATCCTAAAATACACTGGACCTTTTAACAATTACAAAGCTCACCGGAGAGAAGCCGCCGTTTAATAATAGTTCTTTACTCCAACCTCTCCAGTCCCCGGCAGCTAAGGTGGAAAGACGAGTAAAGTGAGAACAGGGCAGAGACTATTAGATGAAGGCGGTGAACCGTCCAGTTGAATTCTCTCATCAATAAGCCTTAAGTCGGAGCTGATCCCCGCAGTGACAGGTAATACCCAGACTCAGGGACTAGTTCGAGAGACCCTCTTGGAAGGAAGGCTTCAGTAAGAACCTGTTGCGATCCACGCGGCTAGCTTACTGACTCACAGAGCAAGACAACGGTAAAGGTCCTTGCTGATCAATAATTTCAGTCTGGACATCTTGTTCTCCATCACTTGCAGATAAATCATTAAAAATATTGTCTAAGTCACTGGAACTTCCACTGAAATCCTCATCACTCTCATAAGCCGCCGCCATCGTGAACTGCCTTCAGCCTTTTGGGAGGAGCCTTTTTTTACGTGAATCACGAGTTCGGCAATGTTCGGGGGGGTTTCCGGAAAACTCCGGCAATACGTTGTTGTTTTTTGTTTTTTTTCCACTTGCCTGGCCCAAATGAAAAAATGAAAATAGAAATCATATTCTACTACAGTAATTCTCCAATATGGTGAATTGTTATTGTCACGGTGGGTGTTGTCCTTTAAGGACCATGGGAGACCGGGCTTTCAGTGTGGCTGCCCCCCGCCTATGGAACTCTCTTCCTGACTGTCTGAGAGCCCCACAGTCTGTGGTTGACTTTAAAAGCGGCTTGAAGACCTTTCTTTTCAACCGAGCATACTCTACCTCCTCACGATTCTACTTTTGATCTTAGTTGATACTGTTATTGATTTAATTTGTTTTATTACTTGTTTTATTGACATTTAATTCTGTTGCACTTTGAGATTTTCATTAATGAAAAGTGCATTATATTGAATTCATTATTATTATTATTATTAACATTACCGTCATCCATCAAGTACATTATTTTATCAACTGAAGTTATTGAAGTTCCATGATTTGGTAGACTATAATATTTTATCAGTTATGTATAGGGCTCAAAATAATGCATTACCTTTAAATATCCAAATGCATTTTGTTAAAAGACAAAGTTGTTATAATCTTAAGGGGACAGAGATGTTTGTAAAACCACAATTCAGAACTAGTTTGAAGGGACGTTCTACCTCAATCCAGGGAATTAGATTATGGAATGGCTTGGAGAATGTAGTTAAAAATGCCAAGTCAATGTTTACATTTAAGAAAATGATCAAAACAAATGTGTTAAAAATATATATATGAAATAGCGTAATGTGTATTGTATTAGTTAGAAAATTAGAAAGAGTTAGTCATTTTGTACTGTTGGTTGAAGATTATTATTGTTTAATCTGATTGTTGGAAAAAAGGGGCAGATATAATAAGATTTATTCTTCTTTCTGCTACCTTTCATTTTTTTATATTTTGTGCATTATCATTTATGGGATTGTCTTGTATTGTTTCTTTTGTAAAAAAAATGAACAAATTTAATAAACATAAACAAACAAGTAGCTAAAAACTTGTATACCAGCTCCAAAAAGACTCCATACATCTCCAGTTTAACATTGAACACATGAAAATAATTTATTGTAAAGCTGCAAAAGACCTAAAATTGGGTTCTGAGTAAATTTACAGTTTTGAGGCTGCACAATGGCGCAGTTGGTAGTACTGTTGCAGGTGTTAAAATCCCAGCCAGGGGTCTTTCTGCATGTGTTTGCATGTTCTCCGTGTACATGCATGGGTTCTCTAGGTACTTAATCTCGTCTGTTATCCACAAACTATGCTGTACTGTTCTCCCTACTCTATACCAGGACGAAACAAAGCCCCTTTTTTCTTTTATGAAGACTTTAAAGTTTTCACTTTTTAACCCAGGAAAGTTAGTTAACAGAACTCAAAAATTTAAGTACAATATGAGACATTTTTAAAGGTAACAAAAATCAATTTTTATTAGTTTGTTGTCCTTGATCTAAGTACAGAATACATGTACTCAGAAATGTTGACTTTGTATTAATCAAAACACATGAAACAAAACTTACAAAAAATCTGAAGCAGCTGATAATGTTTACCGGTAAATACATCAAGTAGAACAAACTTAAAATGACTACACTGTTAAAATAAATAGGGTGGTTAAACTTAAAAACTTGAGTTCAAAAGCTGCCTTAAAAACAAGTTAACGCAACTTCAAATGTTTTTTTTCCAACTTAGGATGGCAAGCTAGAAAAGTAGCCCAATTTATGATGTCATTGTTTAAATATGATACCATAAGTTGAAATGACTAACTATAGAACATTATTCATTCTCCAAAAATTGAGTACTGGTACTCTTGTCAAGTAAAATTACAATCATATTCTATTTGAACTCAAATAACTAAGTTATACCCTTGTTTAATTAATGTTTACCGGTACTTGTTGTATGAACTTCATACTCTGAGTTTAAACAACTTGCAAAGTTACACTATCCATTCATAAAAACTTGTTTTCATTTGTTAAAGTAACAAACAATTACTGTATACCCGATATATACTTTCAACTCTCATGTTAAAGTTAAACTGACATACCAATTCCCTTTTTGAATTCATTTAACTCAAGATTTTAAGGCAGCAATTGAACTTAAAAAAGCAATTTAAGTAAACTAACATTTCCAAATATTGTTCCCTGTCTCCACTAAGAATGCCAAGTTCACCATTTTCCTAAAAATAATTACACCAAATACGCTTCCATTTCAAATATGAAACATTAATTTTTATCTTTCTCTATCAAATACAGATGAGACCAGCCTTAAATCAAGTGTAAAAGAAAACATTTGTCCAAGACAAGCAGAAGTGTTGACATTTATTGGAGGACCGAAACTGACAAATAAAAACAGAAATACCATATGTATATACAGCATATATATATATATATACATATATATATATATATATATATATATATATATATATATACATATATATATATATATATATATATATATATATATATATACATATATATATATATACCGTATTCGTCGGCGTATAAGTCGCACCGGAGTATAAGTCGCACCAACCTAATTATGCCCAATTAAATGGAAAAATCAACGTATAAGTCGCACCGGCCTATAAGTCGCACCGGCCTATAGGTCGCACCTCACGTGAACTGGTGTTTTGCCCAAAATGGACTGGCTGCCAAATTGTTTGGAAGGACTTTTGACAAGATTATCACATAAAAACTACAGTATTTTGTTTGATGTGTCTTAGTTGAACTTTTCATTAATAAATGAACATTATTTTGGACTGGCTGCCAAATTGTTTGGAAGGACTTTTGACAAGATTATCACATAAAAACTACAGTATTTTGTTTGATGTGTCTTAGTTGAACTTTTCATTAATAAATGAACATTATTTTGGACTGGCTGCCAAATTGTTTGGAAGGACTTTTGACAAGATTATCACATAAAAACTACAGTATTTTGTTTGATGTGTCTTAGTTGAACTTTTCATTAATAAATGAACATTATTTTGGACTGGCTGCCAAATTGTTTGGAAGGACTTTTGACAAGATTATCACATAAAAACTACAGTATTTTGTTTGATGTGTCTTAGTTGAACTTTTCATTAATAAATGAACATTATTTTGGACTGGCTGCCAAATTGTTTGGAAGGACTTTTGACAAGATTATCACATAAAAACTACAGTATTTTGTTTGATGTGTCTTAGTTGAACTTTTCATTAATAAATTAACATTATTTTGGACTGGCTGCCAAATTGTTTGGAAGGACTTTTGACAAGATTATCACATAAAAACTACAGTATTTGTGTTCTATTCTGAATAAAATATTAGATGTTTGCACCTCCACATCATTGCATTCAGTTTTTATTCACAATTTGTTTAGTGTCCCAGCTTTTTTGGAATCCGGTTTGTAGTATTTCATGGGTGGTGTGCATCTTCTGACTGACTCTCTCCGGTGGAATCAATTTTGGGTTTTTCAGTGGTATTGTGGGTGCTCCCAGCTGAATTATGTGTATATTAGAATATAGCTCATTGGTCCAGCTCTTCTTGAAGGTGGGTCTAATGTTACCTGTCCACTTTGCAGTGATTCAATGAACCAACTCTCCTCTCTCAACATTTGTTACTTTTAAACTAACAAACAAATCAAAAAATTGCGACGTGAATGTACCAGTAACTTGTAACGCAACGCATTATAGAAATGTAGTGTAGTAGAAAATACAGATACTTAATGTCAAATGTAGTGGAGTAAAAGTCAAAAGTACCCACGTTTAACTCTAGTACAGATAAATGAAAAAAAATGTACTTAAAGATCCACTGACGTGATTTTTCTACTATTCATCAAATTGCTCAAAAAATATATATATTATCATTTAAATATGTTAGTTTTTGCAAACAAAATGATAAATCACTTTAATTTTGCTTTAAAAGTGATTTTGAACTTCAAGCTGTGTTTAATCATGGGAAATCCGTTTACACCCGAACGCACCATCTGTGATGTCATGTGCAGAGTTGAGGCAGAGCTCTTGGCTTGTCACGGTATGAGCAGCTCACATAAAAGTAAGTCTGATACGGCATCAGATCTAAATTAGATCCTGCTGTTTCTTGTTCCATCACCCAAACTATTTTCTGCTTCCCAAAATGAAGACAAATAGCTTAAATCTTCACCTAGATTGCTAAATTAGTCAGGTTTTAAAATGTCTGCTATTGAAGAGACTGGAGCCCTCTGCCTCTCACTCTGCACATTACATCACAGATGGTGCGTTCAGGTGTAAACGGATTTCCCATGATTAAACACGGCTTGAAGTTCAAAATCACTTTTAAAGCAAAATTAAAGTGATTTATCATTTTGTTTGCAAAAATTAACATATTTAAATGATAATATATATATATTTTGAGCAATTTGATGAATAGTAAAAAAATCACGTCAGTGGATCTTTAAGTACAGTAATAAAGTACTTGTACTTTGTTACATCCCATCACTGATAAGAACGTGACCCAGACAAATGGACCTAGTATTAAAACAGCTGCAGTTTCAAAAAAAAAAGTCAGAGCTACTTGATTAAATTGTACACTAAGTGCTTGCATTACACAATTATTTGAGCAGAACTATGATGATATTTCTGTCTGAAATGTTCCAGGCTTCACCGGACGTGCTACTGCTTCTTATAAAGCAAATTCATTTACAGTTAGTCCCTCGATTACTGCGGGGGTTACATTCCACACACCACCGTGATACGTGAAAAACTTGAAGAATACTACATTTATTTTAGTGTTTATATATATTTTAAGGTTTTATAAACCCTTCCCACACTTTTGTTGCAATGTTCTAAACTCTTCAACCTACATCAACAACATACATAGACATACTGTACAGTACTGCAAAATGTTACTCACCAGTTCTGCAGACCAGCAGCTGTGTTACAGTCGGGCTTGGTTCTGGTTCGGCAGACCTACCCTGCAGCAACGAAGCCCACCGCCCCAACCAGGTTGATGTGTGCGTTGATAATTGAGCTTCAGGATTATTTGTGACGTTACTGCCAATTCTGTGAGATGTATAGAGAGATGTTATTACTTTGCGTTGCAAAACTTTCCCTCCATTTTGGCAGAAAGCAGTGGCCGGAAGCCCTGTTGGCTTCTGGGTAGTGTAGTTCTTTTGACTGGCGTTACAGTGTAGGCTTAGTGAGAGAAAACTACAGAATGGCAACACCAGTACAGTACAAAGTTGTTGTTTTTTTCCCATTAACTTTTTATCCCATACTGTCCCAATCACCTGCGTACTATTAAAATTGACAGTCGTGTGTAGAGTACAATTTTATGTTGAAAAACTGTGAAAGAGCAAGTCCGCAAAGGTCAAAACCACAAAGTAACGAGGGACTACTGTACATACAGTAGGGGTGTAACGGTACGCTAAAATCCCATTTCGGTTCGGTTCAGTTTCAAGGAGGGCTTGGTTGGGTTAATTTTCGGTACCAAAAAAAGACTAAGTAAAGACTTACAAAATGTTTATTTTGAAAATGTGTCAAGTAAACAATAGATTTGTATAAAAATAAATAAAAGCAACCCATTTGGATGATATTTTAAATACACGGCACTCTTTACAATAAATAAACTATACTAACAATAATAAAAATCGTTATAAATACAATAACAGTCAGAACTAGAACAATAAGCAGCAACAAACTGTTTACAATCTAACTAATCAAGTTTTAAGTTTTTGTCCAAAAAGACAAACTTGTCCACATTTTCTGCTAAAAGCACAGAGTTGCAGTGAAGATCTCCAGCGGTGGAGAAAATCATCTCAATAACAACAGTAGCAGCAGTGTGGCTGTATTTGTCCTCATTACTCACAACCTCTTCTTGGACCTGCTCCCACCTGTCCCTGGAAAAGTTCAGAGTTCAGTCATCACAGACTTCTTAGCTAGAGGTGATCTCTGGTGGATTTCCCTGAAGAGGAAGAAGACTCAGCATCTATCTCTGTCCCAGACTGGAAATAAAACATAAAGAGGTTAAAAAAATGAGTTAATAAGATTATGATTTTAAATTAAAAAAGGTAATTAGATAATAATAATAATAAAATAATACCTCTTCTTGAACAGTCATCATTTCTGTTATGAGGTGGTTGAATCTAGCTCATCATCATCAGGGCAGGGCTTTAATCGGCTCCAGGGCTCGTTGACGATCAGTTTTAGCTTTTTCATAAAGTGCTGATACAAATTTTTGGCGTAAATGTTGACATGATGGGATGTCGTAACGGGGCTCAGTAACTTTAAAGCTGGCGCGTCAACAACATTCAGATGTAGATCCAGAGCTTTAAAAACTCCTACATCTTGTGTTATTATTTGGACCAATCTGAATTACCTGATGAAGGTTATTTAAATGTTGCTGTTATCTGTCTTTGTACCAACCAAGCTGCTCTTCTGTAGAAGAGAGTCAAATTCGGATGATATCGTTTGAAGCTCGTTCACAAGTTAGAAGCGTTGCCTGCTGCAGATCCAATCTCCGTGAAACAACGTCGACACACAGCTTTGGATTTGTTCATGTCTTTTAACAGGAAAGCCATAATGTTCTCAAACAGGAGACAGCAACAAGATGCCAGGCTGCTAATACTACGTGTGCTTCGAGACTATGGTGCCGTGTTGAAACACACTTAGGAACTTTAGTTCTGCGGTGCACAATCTCCCGTTGATAAAATTTAATGAGTGAAAAAATAACTGAAAAGGTACACAGACTGAACCGAACATGCCGTACCAAAACAGTTCAATACACACACGTGTACCATTACACCCCTAATATACACAGCAAGATTTTTTTTAAATCTTTTAATAAATACGTAACAGTAACATATATAAAAATGTACAGTAATTTTTTTTAAAATGAATTAATAAATTAGCCACAGCATTGTATAAGCCACGGAGTTCAAAGCCTGTGAAAAAAGTTGCAGCTTATAGACTGAAAATTACGGTATATTTTAATGCAGACATCAATGTATAGTTTACAAACTACCATGGAACAAGCTCAGTGTCCTCCTCTCTTGTCACAATCCAAACAGACATACCACCTTCCTTTGACCCAAGGCTGTCCTGTCACACCTCAAATATTGTATCTACCACCTCGGTCATGGACACTTCTTCTTCTTCGACATGTTGGTCTTCAACCAAATCAGAAGATACTGATGGTTACCAGAGGGGGTACCCCCCCCCCCCCTCTGCGTCTCCAGAAGTCAGGTGAGGAAGCAGCTGCAGAGACTGAACCAGAATAAGGCTGTAGGTCCAGATGGTGTCAGCCCAGAGTCCTGAAGGTCTGTGCAGAGCAGCTCTGTAGGGTTCTCCAGCACCTCTTCAACCTTAGCCTGACCCAGGAGAAGGTTCCAGTGTTGTGGAAAACCTCCTGCCTTGTTCCAGTGCCAAAGACAACTCACCCATCTGTCCTCAATGACTATAGACCTGTTGCCCTGAAGGTCCTAGATAGACTTCTGTTGGCCCACCTGACTAAACAAACAAGCACATGTCAGGACCCACTGCAGTTTGCTTATTAGCGTGGACTTGGAGTTGAAGATGTTATCATACACCTGCTTCAGCAAACTCCCTGTCATCTAGAAAAGACAGCACTGTGAGAGTCATGTTCTTTGATTTCTCCAGTGCATTGAACACAATCCAGCCTGATTTGCTTTGTCAGAAACTCAAGAAGACTCAGGTGGAGGCCTCAACAATCACCTGGATCAAAGACCACCTGACAAACAGACCACAGACTGTGAGACTGAAGGGTTGTGTCTCTAACCAGGTGGCAGTAGCTCAGGAGCACCACAGGGTCCTGTAATCTCACCATTCCTCTTCACTCTGTACACCTCAGATTTCCAGTACAAACCAGACTCCTGTCATCTGCAGAAATATTCAGATGACTCTGCAGTGGTCGAGTGTATCAGAGATGGACAAGAAGCTGAGTACAGGGAACTGGTGGACCACTTTGTGGCATGGTGTGGAAATAATCATCTCATCTTGAATGTGAACAAAACAAAGGAGGTGATTGTAGATTTCAGGAGAAACAGAAACAGATCCAATACTAATTCCACCATGGGAGAAGAAGTGGATGTGGTGGAGAAGTATAAATATATTGGGGTTCACCTGGTCAACAGACTGGACTGGAGGTGCAACAGTGAAGCGTCTACAAGAAGGGACAGAGCAGACTGTACTTCTTGAGGAAGCTGAAGTCCTTCAATGGGCCTCATGCACAAACCGTTCGTACGCACAGATTTGTGCGTATACTGTGCGTGCGAGTGATTTGGGATCATTTGTGGCATCCAACAATGTTTTCGTATCCTAGGATTTTTTTCAGATACGAACAGAATTTACGTGTGGTCCAGACCTGTCGTATATTTTAGGAGCGTCAGTCTGCTGTCATCCAGACTGCCTTTTCTCCACTAATAACTTTATATTTCGTTATTTAGAAAATATTTCGAGTTTAAACAATTAAATGCAACCACACATATTGGTTTAATTAAAGCGGCTTCAACACCCCCCCACGTCCACCACCTTGCGCGACCCGCGCGCGGCCCCCGCCCCACTCATGTCGACCACCCGGTGTGCCACGCAACGCGCCCCCACTCATGTCGACCACCCGGTGTGCCACGCAACGCGCCCCCACTCATGTCGACCACCCGGTGTGCCACGCAACGCGCCCCCACTCATGTCGACCACCCGGTGTGCCACGCAACGCGCCCCCACTCATGTCGACCACCCGGTGTGCCACGCAACGCGCCCCCACTCATGTCGACCACCCGGTGTGCCACGCAACGCGCCCCCACTCATGTCGACCACCCGGTGTGCCACGCAACGCGCCCCCACTCATGTCGACCACCCGGTGTGCCACGCAACGCGCCCCCACTCATGTCGACCACCCGGTGTGCCACGCAACGCGCCCCCACTCATGTCGACCACCCGGTGTGCCACGCAACGCGCCCCCACTCATGTCGACCACCCGGTGTGCCACGCAACGCGCCCCCACTCATGTCGACCACCCGGTGTGCCACGCAACGCGCCACGCGCCTCTGTCGGCACACACACACACACACACACACACACACACACACAGCGCTGCTGCAGAGACAGGGGAGAAGAAAGGCGAAAGTTGCTTCATGTCATTTTTAATATAAACTGCCTGTTGACTGTGGGCGCTCACTGATGTCATCTGTATTCTGTGTGGGTCTGCGCTCAGATCCGGGGCTGACACTATGATCAAAGGCGAGTCAATTTTAATTCGCCAAACGCGTTTGTGTGTTTTCTGACGCATAAAAGCCGGAATGAATGGACACTTCCTGCTCGCGGTGGCAGGAAACTATATCCTTATATGGTGTTTTGAGGGGTGGGAATTATGTAAATAACCTCTCGCGTGCACGAGCACGTGAATAGAACAGGTGGGATTCATCATTATTTACACAGCTCATATACACACATTTCCTGACGATAGAAAACGTTGTTGGATCTGACGTGGCATGTTCGTACGAACGCTTCGTACGAACAAAAGTAGGAGGAAGTTAGGATAAGAATACGAACATTTTTGTGCATGAGGCCCATTGTCCCTACTCAGCACAGTGCTGTGCACTGAACAACACCTCTCCTCTCCTTTCAGACACCCCCCCCCCAAAATCAGAAACAATCATTTATTCAACAGACTAAGTAAATGCCCTGCAGACAGTGCACGTTATGCACAGAAACATCTTCAGACAGCTCTATAGAGTGTGCACAACTGCTGATGTGTATGACCCCGTGCGTACATTTCAGTCATAAAAAAAACGAGAGTAATTTTTGATGTGTATTATTCACTTATTTTTCGGCATATAGGTCGCACCGGAATATAGGTCGCATTGTCCAATTATTGCCAAAGAATTGGAAAAATCCATATACTGTATAGGTCGCAGCTGAATACAGTATAGGTCGCACCTACGTCAGAATGTGGACCGTGTTTAGCTCTGCTGCAAATGTCTGCCACAGGAGTGCACAGCAAGGCTTTTAAGAAGATTAACATTTAAAAACCATTATTTGTTTGATAAAAATTATAGCAAATATGTGTCTGAGCTGAACTTTTCTTTAATAAATGAACATAATTGTTTAATTTTAGCAGGATAAACACCTAAAAAATATATTTGTTAGCTGACATTATTGTAAGAGTGTGTCTCAGTTTAATTTTTGTTAATAAATTGTTACAAATCAGCTTATTTTATAAAAAGCCATAAATAGGTCGCACCTGAATATAGGTCACAGGGCATGCAAAAATGATAAAAAGCCACGACCTATATTCCGGAAAATACGGTACATCACGTTTCAAAACAATGACACAAATTTATTAAAATAATAATGATCAAAATGTTGAAAAGACTGTCCAATTTATTATCTAAAATAAATGGATAGATATGGGCAGCATGTTGGCGCAACTGGTAGAGCTGCTGCCTTTCAGCAAGCAGGCTCATGGTTCAAATCTTGGTGCGGGGACACCTGCCAGAATTGGAGCTGCTCTATTCACTCCTCTCTAAAAGAGGGATTTCAATTCAACCTTTATTTATACAGGTTGTTAGTCTCACTGAGCCTTGAGGATGCAGTTACAAGAGAGACCTGTTTTTAATCAATTTAATCAAATGTTTAACAACCTGTTAAAATACACCAAAATGCAGGAAATGACTTCTATTTTATTCCAGATTTTCTGGGGGAGGACCCACTGACTAGAAACTGACTGAGGAAATGAACTGATGGAACAGAGGAACAGAACAAAGCACAAAAAATAAATAAATAGTGATGTCCCCATCGCAGAGGGATTTGAATCGTAAATATTCATAGTTTTCTAGAAGAGTTTTCTGAACATGTAAACTTTGACGATTATGGTGCAAGATATTCCAGTGGGTAGAAGTTACTAGTGTCCATAAGAACAGTTTATTTTTTCTTTTGCTTGTCTGAGGCAGAACGAGTGGAGGCAATTTTATCCACAACCAAACACAGTGGTGGAGCCAGGGGGTGGCCAGTGGTGGCCTTGACCATCAAAGAACAATCTTCTAGCTCCATCGACGGGGGACAATAAACATGACCAATAAAACAAATGTATTAAAAAAAATCAAAAACAGATCCTGACACAGACAGATGGTGCTACCTTCAAATAGTTAAGGGCAAAACTTTAAACAAATATCTTGCCCAATCCGTCAGCGCTGAGAATATGTGTCGAGGATTAAAATCTACCACAATAAAGTTATGGCAATATCAATAAAATTAACTGAGTTGAAGCCAGTTTAGTATTTTTAAGGGCAGCTGGTTGCAGTCATGAGTATCCAATTACTTTCTGCACGTCTCATTAAAATCTGTTCTTTGTCATGAGATATTTTGCTGACAAAATATAACACACAAATTTGTAAAAACATTTTTGCCCTCGCCTTCAGGCAAATGAACAAACGTGTTGGACTGTGGGCTGTTAAATAAAACTGATAATTATTTTAGACCCTCTCACAAAGTACTTCTTACAAACGGCTACCTATTGGCATGAGTACTTCAAGTACTACCGTACTTTGTGTACTACAACAGAAGTCAAAATTGATCACTGAGCCTGGAAACTTCCTCTACTGTTTAATTTAAATACTCAATACTCACGTATGACTTGGCAGGAGTCTTTATCGTACTTCGCACTTTTGCCACAAAGATTCTTTAGGTTCACAGTTTTATTTAGGATTTCACCTGTCAAAAATTAACAAACCAAACAAAAAGATAATTTAGTATAAAATAAGTGCAACAATGAGAAAGCAGAAATCTGAAATGAGGACTGTCACTTTAAAAAAGAAAATAAGATTTGATTTTTCTTTTCTAGTTTGATTATTGAAGGAATACATTAAGTGTCATTGTTAGAGCAAGTAGTTGTACACTAATTTTTTAAAACACATTGTTTAAACATTTTTGTGCAACGGAGCAAAAACCACCTGATTTGTTTCCAGCGAGCGCTTGTACGGTCACATCTATATTGGCGAGATATTTTGGGATGTAAAATCTGAGAAATGTCCCGTTCTTTTCCACTTGTGGCCAGTTTTTCCAAAATTTTTCTGATAAATAAAACCAGAAATGCATTTTTCATTTAGCTGAAATTGTTGTATTTTGCAGGTAAAATAAAAACAAAAAAAGCTGAACTTACTGTGTTTGTTGATGTCATCCTGTAGAAATATCACGCAGCCATCTAAACAAAAAGAATTCAATTCAGTTCATTTATATAGCACCAAGTCACAACAGTTGTCTCAGGGGCACTGTACAAAAACATTCATATACATTGTAAAAGCCAATTATTAAAAGTTATCTATCTAAAGAAGCAGCAGATCGTGTCCAATCTTCACTTCGCCACAGTCTTCCATCCTGAGCAAGCACAAAGGCAACAGTGGAAAGAAAAAAACTCCCTTTTAACAGGAAGAAACCTCCAGCAGAACAAGGCTCAGGATGAGCGGCCATCTGCTTCGATCGACTTGGTTTGTAAAGACGGGAAGAAGTAACAAACGAACACAGAACGACTGGTGCAGATGTACTTTCTATTGGACGAAAGACAAAAAATACAAAACACATCTCAAGGACAGAACTACTGTACTTGCCGTAGTACACATCACACTGCTGGATAAGTCCCTATGGCAAGCCAAGTGTCTCATTAATAGCCACTTTTACCTATTAATGAGACACTTGGCTTGCCATAATAGTCAAGGGCCCTCTAGTGGCTATTTTATATGGCAACCCCCACCCACCCCCGTGGATTATTACAACTGTGCCGGCTGACCATGGTCTTATCAGGACAATGGACTATCTGTTAGTGCTTCATGGACCGCCTCGTTTGTAAATGCATATGTAACGTGTTCATAAATGGGCTTTAGCAAGCAAAGTTTTTTAATGTCTTAAATGTTGCCCTAAAAGGACAAGTGGTGAAGAGATCTTTTTTGTAATGCCACTAACCTTTGCTCATGGCTCTGTCCCCTTTTTCAATCTAAAAATATTATTCTGAATAAGAATAAGAGGGTCGCGCTAATTAGCAGCAGCTTCGTGCACTTGACTCAACTACTACCACATCACATTTTAGCTCCAATATTTGCAACACTGACTGGGGTTGAAGCTGCTTTTGTGTTGGCTAAAGTGGATTAGCTGTGGTGGACATTTTAAATTGAATTCATAACAAAATCAGTTGTAGATGTACATCCTATGAGATTCAATACATTTCCTCCAGGGTTCATGAGATGTTTTATTAACAGACTAACAGGGCTGACTCCACCCCAGCGGTGTCCAGTCCTGGTCCTCGAGGGCCACAGTCCTGCACGTTTTCTTTGTTTCCCTCCTCCTACACATATGAGTCAATGGTTCAATCACCTCGTCATGTTCTGCAAAGTCCTACTGGTTCAAACAAGTTGTGTTGGAGCAGAAAACCCTCGTAGGTGTGTCGAATTCAGTTACCAAAAGGAGCCAAATTTTAAAAACTTTGTCAGAGCCATGGGCAAATTTCAGCTGATATATTAACGTGAGTCAGATACCCGATATCTTTTCTTGGTTGCAAGCTCATCAAGAGTTTGAGCGGTATCATTGGACGTTGCGTTGCTCTTTCCACATCAGAATCAATAATGATAGAATGATCCAGCCTTTTTGTGGCTTCAAAGTTAGCCATAAGAGAAGTCCACACTAAATTATGTATCAGGTTTTTAAAGAAAAATGGGAAGAGATACAATATTTTACATTTAAATTATCATCTTGGGGGACTAGATTTGACCAGCGGCTCTTGAATTTGTCATGTGCTGTAAAACATGCAGGATAGAGACTCTCGAGGACCAGGACTGGCCACTCTATCTGACAGACTCCCAACTATACGATCACACTCAATCCTAGTGCAACGTCTGTAAAACGGATCAAATTATAACAATTTTTATGCTTTTCCAAGTCTAGTGGGTGACAGTGGCCATCTGGAATTGAGTTGGCTCTAAATGGTGATAAGGTCCAATGATTATATAAACTATAACTAAGCCCATTTTAATTTTACAGAACCATAAGGATAATCACTAGAAAGCATTGTTACCATCCATCAAATGTTTTGTTTTGCAAATTGAAATCACGGAAATTTTATGATCTGGTTGACTACAATATACATGTACTCTTAATATTGTACAAGGCGCAGAACTTCACATTACCCTCAAATATCCAAACGTTTTTTGTAAAAAGACAGAGTACTTACAATCTTAAGGGTACAGATATTTTTGTTATGCCACAACATAGAACTAGTTTAAAGAGTAGGTCTACTATAATTTATGGAATTGGTCTATGGAATGGTTTAGAAAACGATATCAAAGTTGCAAAAACAATGACTTAATTAAAAAAAATGAATACAATTAGGTTTCTGGGAAAAAAGTATATAAATTGGTTTGTTTCAAAATTTATGAATGGTAAAGTATGATGAGTTATTTATTGTGTAATTCTTTTGTGGATTATTGTTGTTTGAATTGATTGTTTGAATTAATTTTGTTAAAAAAGGAGCAGACATAATAGGATTTTATCTTCTTCTGCTTCCTTTCATTTCATTGGATTGTTTGATTTTTTCATTTACGTGGAATTGTAAATATATTTTTTGCATTATTTTAAAATTTAAATTTGAAATGAATAAAGAATTTAAATAAATAAATAAAAATGATGTCCTAAAAGTTTCCATGAAAAGTGTCATACATTAAACTTTTTTTATTTTAGTGTAAAATCTATGTTAATAAGAAGAAAAGTGTATAATATAATCAAGAAAATGGAAACGTCAAGAACAGGAAAGTGTAATCTTCATATACATCACAGATCTCTGAAGTGCCTTTATGTATTTGTATAAATAAAGGAAGCTGGTATTTGATTTAAAATTAATTTTTCTTTTTATTCACGTCACTTTTGAATGGAAAAGTTTACACTGACTCACCTGGATTGTTCTTCCAATGTTTGGATGCATTGATGATGCCATAAAAGTTATCAGCAACAACCCAAACAATTTTTCCTCCCTGCAAACATTTTTGCGGATCATCATCGTTTCTGCGACCTGACGAAACAACAAAATAAAAAAAATTCACATGCAAGAACATCGTGACTGCAACTTTACTGATTCACATTTTTTTGGTATCCTCCATAAAAAAGTACAATTCAATTCAAATAATTTACATTAAAAAAAACGATAACCTCGATTTTGTTGCTGAGCCACCGGTAAGCCTGAGGACAGAATATGATTGAGAAAATAAAGATCAAATGAGTGACAAAGATTTCTGCAGCTTTACTTTTTTGTGGTTTAAGTACTTACAAGTCTGAAACGTCCACAAAATTCCCACCAGGAGAAGCTGAACCGCCCAGCCGTGCTGACTCATGTCGTTTTATAACATTAAGCCTCAGCCTGGAGAAGTGATCTACTGAAAACACCACAAATAACCGTTTAAATGTAATAATTAACTCCCAGCACGAGGCGTTTCATCCCTCACCTTTCTGTGTTGAGCTGCAGTCAACTGCAGGAAACAGAAGCAACTGGGCCTTTCTGGTCAGTTCAGAATGTTCCCTAAACTTTGCATAGATGCCTGAGGAAAATATTTTGTTTTGCAAATTCTGATTTCCTGAAAATGTCACTGGAGACAAAAGTGCCACTCTCCCATGCAAAGTGGGAGTAAAAATAATATAATGTCGCAACAGACAACCAGGATAAATAACAGACTTTAAAGAGAATAAAACGTCAGAACGGAAACAGCATTGGATGGATGGATGGATGGATGGATGGGTGCATGGATGGATGGATGGATGGATACTTTATTAATCCCGGGGGGAAATCTGAGGCATCCAGTAGCATGTTCTAATTATACAGGGAAAAAACCCCACATGGAATAATCAAAAAAGAAGCAGAAAACACAAAGTTGGAAAAAGACAATATGGACAAAGGTGGTACTACATTCATGAATAACCCATATACAGTATATGTACACATGTAAGCATATACAGGTGATCCTCGACTTACGAACGAGTTCCGTTCCTACGGCCGTTCACAACACGAAAATCGTCGTAAGTTGGAAAACACACGAGCCGCCACTTATACACGTACATGTACGGTACTGTACAGTTACCAAGCACTTCGCCTATCCTAACCAGTGCTTTAAGTGGGCAGGAACGCACAGGAACGCAGTTCCACCACTTCTAAAATTTAACCCTGACAGTACCGGGACATTTTTTTAGAGTACGGTGCGTTCCGGAACTTATTTTCGTCTTCTCCACTTGAAAGACCCGTGGCAGATTAGAATGCATCATTTCCCCCTGACAGAAGTGAGAGGCAGTCTCAGAAGGATCAACCCTCATAAAGCAACCGGACCGGACAACATTCCGGGGAAAGTTCTGAAGGAATGTGCGGACCAGCTCTGTGAGGTGCTGGCTGAAATTTTCACCACCTCACTTGCACTGGAGTCAGTTCCCACCTGCCTGAAGATTGCCACCATCATCCCAGTTCCAAAGAGCTCCACAGTGACTGGTCTGAATGACTATAGACCGGTGGCTCTCACCCCGATAGTCGCAAAATGTTTTGAGAAACTGGTCATGTCCCACATCAAGACAACCGTCAACATCAACGAGGACCCTCATCAGTATGCATACCGTGAGAACCGATCAACAGAGGACGCCATCTCCTCTGTGGTCCACACTGCTCTCACCCACCTGGATCAGAAGGACTCATACGTGCGCATGCTCTTTGTGGACTTCACATCTGCCTTCAACACCATGATCCCCCAAACTCTGATAGACAAACTATCCACACTTGGACTAAGCCCCTCCATTTGTAACTGGGTCTTAGACTTCTTAACAAACAGACCTCAGTCCGTGAAGATCCACAACTTCTCCTCCTCCACCATAACCCTCAGCACTGGCTCTCCTCAAGGATGTGTGCTGAGCCCTCTTCTGTTCACTCTGCTCACATATGATTGTACAGCCACACATCCAGGCTGTCATATTGTTAAGTTTGCAGATGATACAGCGGTGGTGGGATGCATCACAAACAATGATGAGTCCAGCTACAGACAGGAGGTGGAACACCTGGAGAGCTGGTGCAAAGAGAATAACCTTCACATGAATGTGAAGAAGACAAAGGAGATGATTGTGGACTTCAGAAGGAACAAACACACCCACACCCCACTGAACATAAGTGGATCTGCAGTGGAAGTGGTCTCCAGCTACAAATACTTGGGTGTACACATGAATGATAACCTCAGCTGGAGCAACAACACCACCAGCCTGATCAAGAAAGGTCATCAGAGACTCTACTTCCTCAGACGGCTGAGACGAGCTGGTCTGAGCAGCCCAGTCCTCACCTCCTTCTACAGGTGTGCAGTGGAGAGCATCCTGTGCTCCAGCATCAACGTGTGGCATGGAGGCTGCACAGTTGCAGAGAGGAAAGCTCTACAGAGAGTGGTGAAGGCTGCACAGAAGTCTGTTGGAGTCAGTCTCCCCACCATCACAGACATTTACACCTCCAGATGCAGGAAAAGAGCCACCTGCATCATGAAAGACCTCACTCACCCAGCACACTCACTCTTTGCCCCACTCCCCTCAGGACGGAGGTTGAGGAGCATCAAATGTAGAACCACTAGACTGAGGAACAGCTTCTACCCTGAGGCTGTTAGACTCATGAATAAATAATCAACACGAATAAACACTGCAAAATATCACATCATGCTGATGCTGATCTGTTTTCTTGTTGCTGCGTTCATCTGTGACCATCTGCTCATAAAGACTCGTGTTCGTGCTGCTGTTTATAATGATGTCTTTCTATTACATTAGGGCTTAGTGTATTACTAGCTGATGTTTTTTTCTTAGTTAATCCTAGATGTTATTACTGTTTTTCTCTTGCATTTGTTTTTGGATGTAACTGGGACCCTGCGTTCATAATCTCGTTTTCATCACATGTACCACATGCGGTGCAATTGACAATAAAAACTCTCTGACTCTGATTTCAAGAAACAGCTATGCATCTGTCGACAATAAAACATCTTTGGTGGAGCGCGTCATTTTGGCCAATCACAGTCTCAGGATAGACAGGGGGAGGAGACGACAGAGTACGGAGCCCCTAAAGGGACATGGGGAGAAAATAAAAATAAAAAATCCTGAGAAACTTTCTCGGGATCCTGAGAAACTTTCTCGGGATCCTGAGAAACTAAACTGGGGCGGCCGTGGCGTAGTGGTAATGGCAGTCGTCCCCCGATCGGAAGGTTGGCGGTTCGAATCCCGGTTCCCCACACCATGCGTCGTTGTGTCCTTGGGCAAGACACTTAACCCCGAGTTGCTCCCGGTAGGACTGGAAAGCACCTTGCATGGTAGTCTGCCGCTACCGGTGTATGAATGTGTGTAGCATTCAATGTGTGTAGCACTTTGAGATTTTCACTAATGAAAAGTGCGTTATAAATTGAATTCATTATTATATTATTATTATTATTATTAAATCTTTCTTGGGATCCTGAGAAACTTTCTCGGGATCCTGAGAAACTAAGTCGGGATCCCGACTTAGTTTCTTAAAGTTGCTTGAAGCTGATCGATGTCCGTTGAGTTTCAACGGTTTAAAATTGCTGTTCTTATTGAGGAAGCTCAGTTGACTTGTGTTGTGTGGTGCCGCCATATTCCAGAAACTTTTGCTATGGTTGTGGAGCGTTTATGAGCTGTAAACAGTCCGTAAAGTTGTGTTCTGCTGTGCTAAGCTAATGTAAAAGCTACGTGTCAATCACGTCTGTTTACGAGCTGTGATTGGATGAAAGAAGAAGCTGGATGAAACGAGAGCTGTGATTTGTCAGTTACACAGTCGTTTCTGTAAGCCGAGCGCTGATTCGCCGAAAGTGGTGACGCACGCCGTTGCGACCAGCCTACGTTTGACGTCATTTCCAGGCGTTGCATTGAGTCGAGGTACAAAAGTGACAAAAAATAAAGGTTAAAAATATTTTAACAATTCTGCCTATTTGTTTTATTTTTATTTATTTATTTATTTTGGGGGGGGGGGGTTGTTTGCAAAAAGGGAGAATAAAAAACATTTATATTTTATCAGTTCTTTCAGTTCCTGAAGACAAAGACTGAAAGTTTCATCACTTTATACTTCACAGCTACTGTTCTGTTTCTGTGTCTTCACAACAGAAAATAAAAAGCACTTTGGAATGAATCTTGACAACATTTTGAGAAGATGGATGAAGTTGGGTTTTTCTTGTAAACAGTTTTAGCTGTTCTGGATTATGGAGATGTTTTCTGTCTTCATGTGGCTGAAGATGCTCTCAGGTTCATCACTGACTGTAAATCAGACACATCACAGTTTAGTGCTCAGAGTGACAGCCTGGGTATGGAGATTTATCACAAATGCCCGCTTCAGTGCAAAAATCAGTGGTGAGCTGACAACAGAAGAGTTGGAAAGGGCAGAAAATCACTGGATAAAGGTGACTCAGAACCAATGGGCCTCATGCACAAACCGTTCGTACGCACAGATATGTGCTTATCCTGTGCGTACGAGTGATTAAGGATCATTTGTGGCATCCAACAATGTTTTCGTATCCTAAGATTTTTTTCAGATACGAACAAAATGTACGTGTGGTCTGGACCTGTCGTATATTTTACGAGCAGTCGGTCCGCCGTTATCCAGATGGATTTCCATCACTAATCACTTATATTTCGTTATTTAGAAAATATTCTGAGTTTAAAAAGAATTAAATGCAACGACACAAATTTGTTAAATTAAAAGAAAGCGGCTTCAAACCCCCCCCCCGCGCCCCACTCGACCACCGTGCGCCCCCGCGCGTGGTGTGGCACACGCCCCCCCACCCCGTGCCAACAGTGGGCACGGGGTCCCCCCGCGCCAGTGTCGGCATGCCCCCCCCCACGCCGCGCGACTGTCGAGCAGACACACACACACGCACACACACACACACACAGCACCGCAGAGAGAGGGGAGAACAAAGCGAAGCCGGCTTATTCATTCGTTTCATGTCATTTTTTATTTAAGCTGCCTGTTGACTGCGGGCGCACTGTCATCTGTGTTCTGAGTGTGGATCATCGCGCGTCTTGCTGTCAGTCTGCTCCATCTCGCAGACTGTCCACCTGTCGTGCTGCGGCGAGACGTTTGTTTGAAGCCATTTTCAGATCAAACCATTTATTCTTGATTTCTGATACTGTACGACCCACGGGACACACAGCATGCACTACAATATTAATATGAAGTTAACTGTAGTTTAGAGACATTTTAAAATGCTTCTGTTGAAAAACACATCCGACACTTGCGGGGGGTGGGGGGGTAGCGGTGCGCTACAGCTCTTCTGAATAAGTGAAACTATAATGTAACACAGTACACTAAAATTAGAGATATTTGACCATCCGACACTTGCGGGGGGCAGCGGTGCGCCACAGCTCTTCTGAATAAGTGAAACTACACAGTTGTTTACAAACTTTACACTAACATTAAAGATATTTGACCATCCGACACCTGCAGGGGGGGGGGGGTAGCCACAGCGCGACTGAGAGCAGATCTCCGAACGCGTGAAGTTCCTCATTTTACTTCATGTGTTTGAATGAATGGACACTTCCTGCTGTCAGAAGGCAGGAAGCGTGGCCTTATATGGTGTTTTGAGGTGTGGAAATTATGTAAATTACATTCACGCGAGCACGCGCAGGTGAGTAGAACAGGTGGAATTCATCACCTTTCAGCAGCCCGTTTACACGCTTTTCCTGTGGATAGAAGAGTTTGTTGGTTCTGACGTGGCATGTTCGTACGAACGCTTCGTACGAACAAAAGTAGGAGGAATTTAGGATTAGAATAAGAACATTTTCGTGCATGAGGGCCAATGTTTCAAGTCAGAAATTGAAATGCTGAAGCAAGATAAATACCCTAACGCTGACTCTAAAATTCGAGAACTGAAACCATTTCTAGATGAAGACGAGCTGCTTTCTGTTGGAGGAAGGCTGCAACAATCCGAACTTTCATACAGAGAAAGACACCCATGGATTTTACCTGGTCATCACAGATACACAGAAATGTTGGTGCAGAGTCAACATGAGAAACTGATGCATGCAGGTGTACGAGACACTCTAGTGCAAACTAGGGAAAGATATTGGATTGTGAGAGCACGCCAAGTGGTCAAGAAGGTTGTGTCAAGATGTACATTTTGTAAGAAATTCAACGCCAAGGCGGGACAACAGACTACTGCACCACTGCCAAAAAACAGAATCATAGAATCCCCACCATTCGAGGTCACAGGTGTGGACTTTGCTGGGCCGCTCTATGTAAAGGAACAAAGCTCCATGAAGAAGTCATATGTTGCCCTGTTTACCTGTGCTGTAACTAGAGCAGTCCATTTAGAGCTAGTTTCAGATCTGTCCACAAAAAGCTTTCTGCTGGCTCTAAAAAGATTCATCTCAAGAAGAGGTTTGTGTAAAGTGATCTACTCAGATAACGCCATGACATTCAAGAGAGCTGAACAGGATTTAAAGAAGCTATGGGAGAGCATTAAAGATCCACAGCTGCAAACCCTTTTTTTCGACAAGGGCATCACTTGGAGGTTCATTGCTGAACGAGCAGCCTGGTGGGGTGGATTTTGGGAGAGACTTGTCAGGTCAGTAAAGACAATCTTACGAAAGGTACTCGGCAGAGCAAAACTAAGTTTTGAAGAAATGTGGACAACTCTTACTGAAGCAGAAGCTATAATAAATTCCAGACCTCTAACTTACGTGCACAATGATGTGGATGAACCGCAGCCTCTGACACCTGCACATTTTTTAGTGGGCCAAAGACTGACTAGTTTGCCTCCAAGAGTTTTCTCAGCTGATAATAAACATCCAAAAGCAGTCAAGGAAGAGATGACCCGGAGATGGCGCTACAGGCAAAGACTCATCACCAACTTCTGGAATCGATGGAGGAAGGAATACTTGTTGGACTTAAAATCAGCGCATCGGTGTGACTCACCAACGCCGTCCAAACTTCAGGTGGGGGATGTAGTGCTCATTGGAGAGGACAAGATTCCGAGGCAGAGTTGGAAGCTGGGAAGAATTCAAGAACTGTTTCCAGGACGTGACGGACTGGTGAGATCGTGCGCTGTACGCACGACAGCCGGAACTGTTTGGCGGCGACCAATCCAGCTGCTATATCCTTTGGAAATTTAGATAAACTGTTGTTTATCGGGGGGGAGGATGTTGAGAATTTCTTTGGGATTTGTTATTTAGGATATTATAATTTAATATCAGTAACTATATTGATGTTGAGAATTTGTTGCTGACTTGTTATTTAGGATATTATAATTTAATATCAGTAACTATATATTTGTTGCTGTTCGCTACATTGATTTGGTTGACGTTTGTAGTTGGTATCAGGCTGAAAGCGGACTACGTATCCCATGATGCTTTGTAACGGTTGAGCGGTAGCTAACTGCTGAGTCCGCCTCCTCTGCTTTCTGCTTGGTTTGTTGTTGTTGCCATAGCAACAACGTTTTCAGTTTTTCTGAGGATTCTGTTCGACCCTCAGCTATGTATCTGTACGTATGATTCGTTCATCACCTTTATTTCACTAAAGTTCATCTGAATATTCCGCCCGACTCTTTTTTTTCGTCATTCGAAGTCAGTCAAAGAAAATATTCAACAGAACTTGTGATTTAAAGGTTAATGAATACTGTATACAGCAAACCCCCTACTTACGACTCCATCGACCTACGAACAACAGGACCTACGAACGTATCATATTTAATAAAAATATGAAATTACTGTATTTAAAAAAAAAAAATTATTATTATTATTTTTTGTGTTTAAATGTTCTTAATTTCATGTGTACATCACTTTGTTGCAGCTGTGGTTGTTTTAAAGGCTTTATCAATAATAATTATGATAAAATGATAATTTCTGATCATTTTTTAGCAATCTTGGTCAGCAGAAAGTAGGTCTTCAGTTTACACGGTCACAAATTAATGTAGAACACCGGACGCCATTTTAGGTTAGCTGCCGGGAGCCGGCCTTTGAAGTCTGGTGACCAGGATCGCATCATATGGATTAATTACTAGCTGGAATCGCTCTGTGAGCTCTGTGGACGTCTCAGGCTGGAGCAGAAGCTGCAGATTGATCGCCGATCGCGCCGCACCGCCGCTCCAACACCAGCCCATGGCCTGGCTAGCAGAAGCTAGCCAGCTAGCTAACACAGGCCTTGAGCAACTGCGGTGGTTCACTCGCCGGCTGCCGCGCTGCTCGGCCCGACAACAATCATGGCAACGCATGGCAACCTAAGATGTCGGCTTTGACCATCTCAAAGTAAGAAAATATATTTTTATTTATTCTGTAAATGTGAATAGCAATGTTTAACATTACAGTACACTACTGTACATGCTTAAATGTGTGCGCGCGCTCCGTTAGCGGTATTTCCACGACCTACGAACGGAATAAGGACTTACGAACTGGACGCTATTTTCACCCCCTAGCTACGGCAGAATCGAGCTGCGAACAGTTCTTATCTCCCTAACTCGTACGTAACTAGGGGGTCACCTGTATGTATTATTGTAAATGTAATGTGATGTTTTAAAGAAAGGATGTCATGATATGATGACATAACATTTAAAGGTTAATGAATATGTGTATTATTGTAAATGTATATAGAGCTTTGGAGCACACGTGACTGTGTGGGGGCGTGTCGGGGGCGTTCCGGTCTCGACCGCCATTTTGGCAGCCCTCAGAAAAAATAAAAGAAATTCAGGAGATTTTCCATGGTTTTCGCGCTGTATCTTCCGTCACGATTCTGAAAAGCAGCGCAAAATAAAGTGGACTGTATTGTAATAAGCTTCCCCCAGATGACAAAAAAAAAACTACATGGAAAAAATCTGTATAATTGGAAATGTTGCTCGTTTGAAATAAATAAATAAATGGAGCAGAGACCCGGAGTAATATAACCTCCACTGACATTCCCAGTCATTTTAGCAGACCTGGTCTGTGTCAGTGCTTACACCACAAATAATATTTATACTGTAATTACAATTCACTGGGAGAACTGGGAGAGCTGGTCCAATCTATGAATAGCTGGGTACACGATTTGGACATTTTTAATAATAATAATAATAATAATGTCACATTTTTGTCATCTGTGTATGTTTCCATCCCCCAGATTGTAAACACGTTGAAGGTACGTTGTTGGCTCATTAATTTTACATAAATTATTAATATACATGTCTTTTAGAATCAATCAACCTTCTGTATGCTATGAGTATTAAAACTTGTGAACACTTGTTGGATCAAGCCTTGCAGCTAAAATACCAAAAGTAGATAATAATGTGAGCCATTCAATTACAGGCTGTGCAAACAGTATTTTTCTAAATGGAACTAACAAAGAGGAAATAATGAAGGTAGTAAAAAATCTTACAGACAAGAGATCAAAGGACTGGGTGGACATGGATATGATGTTTGTAAAGGATATAATGAGCCATGTTATTGAGCCGTTTACATATATATGTAACTTATCATTTTCAACAGGAATATTTCCAGATAATATGAAAGTAGCTAAGGTAGTTCCTCTTTTTAAAAATGGTGATAAATGTGTGTTCAACAATTATAGACCTATATCCTTGTTACCACAGTTTTCTAAAATTCTTGAAAAACTATTTGTGAACAGACTAGATCAATTTATAGACAAACAAAATATTCTAAGCAACAGTCAATATGGGTTCAGAGCTAAAAACTCTACATCAATGGCTCTCATGGAATTAATGGAACAAATAACTACTGCTGTCGATCAAAAACAATATTGTGTCAGTATTTTTGTTGATTTAAAAAAAGCATTCGATACTATTGATCACACCATTCTCCTTGAAAAACTGAACAAATATGGTATTAGAGGACCAGCATTACAGTGGGTATCTAGCTATTTGAAAGATAGGAAACAATTTGTACAAATAAATGATGTAAGATCTGACCTCTGTAATATCACATGTGGAGTTCCCCAGGGCTCTGTGCTTGGACCAAAGCTATTTATTTTATATGTGAATGACTTGGTAAATGTGTCAGGACTCCTTAAATGTATACTTTTTGCTGATGATACCACATTTTTCTGTTTAGGTGAAGATATAGAACAAATGTTGGAATTGATAAAGACAGAATTTACCAAAATACAAACTTGGTTTAAAATCAATAAATTATCATTAAATCTAGAAAAAACTAATTACATGATATTCAGTAATAAAAAGAAAACTGTTGATGTTCCACTCAAAATTGAGGGTGTTGAGATTTGTAGAGTGAGTGAGGTGAAGTTTTTGGGTGTTATTATTGATGACAAACTGACATGGAAACAACACATAAATTCTGTAAGAATAAAAATAGCTAAATCGATTGCAGTACTGTACAAAGTCAGAGACCTATTGAATGATAAAGCTCTGTATTTGTTGTATAACACAATCATTGTTCCACACTTAATCTATTGTATTGATGTTTGGGGGAAAGCGTGTAAAACAATCACAAAGCCTATTTTTGTATTACAGAAAAGAGCTGTAAGAATTATCACTAGAAAACATTACTGTCATCCATCCAGTACATTATTTTATCAACTGAAATTATTGAAGTTCCATGATTTGGTTGATTATAATATTTTATCAATTATGTATAGGGCTCAGAATAACGAATTACCTTTAAATATCCAAATGAATTTTGTTAAAAGACAAAGTTGTTATAATCTTAAGGGGACAGAGATGTTTGTAAAACCACAATTCAGAACTAGTTTGAAGGGACGTTCTACCTCAATCCAGGGAATTAGATTATGGAATGGCTTGGAGAATGTAGTTAAAAATGCCAAGTCACTGTTTACATTTAAGAAAATGATCAAAAGGAATTTGTTGAAAAAATATATATGAATTAGCATAATGTGTATTGTATCAATTATTAGTTATGTATTAGTATTAGAAAATTAGAAAGAGTTAGTCATTTTGTACTGCTGGTGAAAGATTATTATTGTTTAATCTGATTGTTTGAAAAAAGGGGCAGATATAATAAGATTTATTCTTCTTTCTGCTACCTTTCATTTTTTTTTACATTGTGTACGTATCATTAAAGCTGCAGTATGTAGCTTTTTTTATGAACATATTTCTTCACTCTGTCACTACCTCCTGACAGACTGATGTTAGCCAGGTAATCTCTGAAAAAAAAATAAAAAAAATATTGTCCCCTTGCTTCTCCAGGTGGTAAATAAGCATTTCTAAAAAGAAAAGGTGACCCGCCATTTTCCAGCCAATAAAAACAGAGTTTGTAACCAGCCAATAAAAACAGAGCTTGAATTTGAATCAGCCAATAAAAACAGAGCTTGAATTTGAAATTCAACAGACCACAAGGGGGCAGAGCCACATATGGCTCTGAGGGGGAGGGATCAGAATGCTTTGCCTGTTGAAAATATTTCTAACTGCTGCAGTTCTACAGAAACTGCATACTGAACCTTTAATGGGATTGTCTTGTATTGTGTTTCTTTTGTAAAAAAAAAAAAGAACAAAATTTAATAATAATAAACATCTAAACACTTAATTTTTTTATAGTATTTTAACTTATTTACAAAGCTCCACGTAGAAAATTACCTTACTGTATTTTTAATGACTTGAGCTAGTCTAATGACATGTAGACTTCAAATCTTGATTAGATTACTTTATATATAATATGTATTAAGATGCATATATATTATAGACAAATGTTTCTGTCTTTTCATTCACCATTTTAATTGTGTGCTCTCTGAGTCATGAGGGTGATGCATTAAAAATACATCTAGCAGTACAAAATCCAACTCCTGGACTTGGAGCATCTCCTGATGGACTCACAGTGTGATCGCTGCTGCCTGGAGGAAGTTCCCTCACAAATACAAGACATGCAGCATCCAGCGGCTGTGGAGGCAGGAGATGAATTTCACCTGAAGAAGCATCGTCCACACTGCACAGGTGCACAATCAAACCACTGTGACCTTGTGTGGACCCACACAGACATGGCTGGACGTCTACAGAAAGCATGAAGCTTCCTAAAAATATTTCTCAGAGTTTGTTCTCCAGCTTCAAGGGATACATAATTATGTAAATCATGCTGTTCACTTATATTTGCACATTTTGTGTAGCAATTTTTCTATAAAATGTATTAACTTACACAATGTTCATCACATTGTTACTAGAAATGTTTAATTACATCAAATGTTTACTTCAATGGCTCTGTTTCATTTTATGTTTATTTCTTACCTGAAATTCATTCATTCAACTTTTATTTGGACAGGTTAATCCCTGTTAATGAAATATGTTAATACATCAAATGTTTACTACAAATGTGATCAATTTCATCATGTTTGCATGTTAGTGCTGAAGTAAATGTTTCATAAATGTTTACCACATTAATTTTTATTAAATGAGAAAAAACAACCACTTGTTATTATTCAACTGTAAAAATATTTCAAAATGTAGCACCCCACTGCTCTGTACGCCAGTAACTGGGGCAAGAACTTAAACTCACTGGTGGGGTGGCTATTTGGGTTCGTTAAGTTCTGGTAGATACCACGCAGGTTTACCTATGTTGAGTAAATCCTTACTCACCTAATTTACCATACACACCTTTAATGTACCATAAATCACTCCAGACAACCAACTAACTGAACAGTTTCTTTTAATAAGAACTTAGAAAAATAACTCTTCCACCACATGAAGCTGCACAATACCCCAAAATGATGTAAAACAACAATAAAGTATGGTCTTTAATTCTCATTTGACATGTTCCCAAAATAAAATAAAACCAATACTGTAAAGCACTTTTTCTCACTTTAACTTTGTGTTTTTGTTTTTTATTAAAGCTCCTTTCTCTTAACCATTGTTGTAATATAACCAGAATTCAATTTTTGTCACTAACAGAACTCCATAAATTTAACGTAACTGTACAGTTCTAAACACATCACACACGGGCCCCACTCGCACTCACACACACACCAACACAACCCGGTACCGGTAATATGCTTGCGTTGCAGGCCTGATGAAGCTAGGGTGCGCTGTCGTCGTGGAAATCCTCTTCTCCCCCGTTTAAACAACCAACACCGACCGACCTGCGCTCCTCAGTAGGTCCTCTCCGTCGTCAAAGTTGCTTTGTGAGTCCAATTTCTTTTAGAACTCAGCCACCTGATTTGCAGGACTACTTTTTAGTCTCACTGGAGCAGCGTCGCCATGTTGACGCTTTTCTCTGGCCACTTTGGATCAGCAACAGCAGTCCTCGGATCAGAAGCAGTTCTCCTCTGCCTTTCTTCCCTCAGACACGTCTGCAGGTTTCCTATACACTGTATAGGTTTACTTGTGACTAAAACAGTCCACTTTTTCTCCCACCTCAAGATCTGTCGCCTTAGCAACCATCTCCATCCGTTCTTTTTCTTTCTCCTTTTTCCCGCCTCTCCTTTCTTCTTCTTCCCATCAACCCCCTGTCCCGTTTTTCTCCATGTTGCGTTCACTTGTCTCTCGTTAACCACACGACTTTCGTAGATAGGACGTTCAATACAGTCTTTAAAATAATGAGGTAAATGATTAAACAATAATACACTTGTTTAAGTAAACAAGTCTCCTCGAGAAAAGCTTCAGCTTTCATATATTTCTCTCGTTACAACAGTAACCGCTCCCCGCATGTATAATCACTCAGTTTTAAAAATATACAAGAACAATAATACAAGCTTCTCACTTATATTTTCTGTATACATCCAACCAACCTTGTAAAAATTTTGCAAATGTTAAAAGGCCTTAAATGCCTGGGTTTTTCTTTTCTTTTTATGTTTTTAAAAAGAAACCAGGGGCTACACCCTCCCCCTTCTAAACTGTTTGATGCCCCTATCAAACATCAATTACATAACCCAAACAAAAGTAGGGAACTGTGGTAGGCTAAAACTAACACAGTTAGGACATAGCGCCATAGAGTGACACCATACAGTAGAACAAGAAGGATGTCTTGGTACCTTGAAGGTTCCACTTCCAAGAAACACCCCACAACTAACAGCACTTACTGGCTGATATGATGGTTGTCCTAGTTCATCATAACTTAATCTTATGACTGGTTTCTTCACTCGCCTAGGACGTTCTATAATAATCTGTTCTCTCTCACCTACTACCTCATCACTTTCCATCTCTTCCCCTCCTAAATCTAGTTCAGAGCAGAGCAGTGAGTCTTGAAGGTTAGGTGAGTTGGGACTTAGTTCAGCATCATCAATAGTCTTGTGGGGCGAGGTAATCTGAACTTCACTTGTGACTGAAGAGGGTTCTTTAGCTTTCCTCTCTGATGGCCTCAAAAGTTCTCTCAGGTTGACTTCTAGTGGGACTGTCGTGTTCACCTCTTCATATTCAGAATCAGAAGAGAGTGTGACATCTTCTTGAGCAACAGCCTTGGCAGACTCAGACTGTCTCTGTTGCCTCCTAGTGACAGGTTTCCGCACTTGCTCTGGCTCGTCATCAGCTGGAATTCGGACAAGATGACCAATGGGTAACAGGTGGTTGCGATGCACTGTTTTCTCAACCCCAAGTCCTCTTTCTGGTTTCACCTTGTAGACTGGCAAGTTAGGCATTCTTTCCAAGACAATGTATGGCACTGTCCTCCATCTCTCTTTCAACTTATGTTTACCGGTGACACCAAAGTTTCTCAGAAGCACACGATCTCCTTCTTCTAAGATCTGCTCTTTCACATGTTTGTCATGTGCCTTCTTGTTTCGTTGATGATTTTTGTCTGCAGCTTTTGTAGCGAGGTGGTAAGCTTGTTCCAAATCCTTCCTCAGTTTTGAAACATATTGGTGGTAAGTTGGGCCTTTCCCGTTTTCGTCTGATACTCCGAAACAGATGTCCACAGGAAGACGAGCCTCCCTTCCGAACATTAGTAGATAGGGGGAATATCCGGTTGCCTCGTTCTGGCTGCAGTTATAGGCATGCACCAACTGGCTGATTTTCTGACTCCATCTCTGTTTCTGAATGGGACCCAGAGTCCCGAGCATGGACAACAACGTTCGATTAAATCTCTCAGGTTGAGGATCTCCCTGAGGATGGTAGGGAGATGTTCTGGACTTTCGGATCCCCAACATCCTCAGTAAATCTTGGATCAGTTTGCTTTCAAAATCACGTCCCTGATCGGAATGTATCCGTGCAGGAAGTCCATAGTGAACAAAGAAATGTTCACACAGAATCTTCGCCACTGTGGATGCTTGTTGGTCTTTAGCCGGAAATGCCTGAGCATACCTTGTAAAGTGATCAGTCACCACAAGGATATTAGCATATCCTCTCAAATCAGGCTCGAGTGAAAGAAAGTCAATGCAGACCAGATCTAGCGGTCCCCGGCTGGTGATCTGATGTAAAGGAGCTGCTCGCTGTGGCAGAGCTTTACGGGTAATGCATCTACCAC
>JBBPBX010018961.1:33875-44993 GCA_038048925.1 Garcialebias charrua
GTATCCGTGCAGGAAGTCCATAGTGAACAAAGAAATGTTCACACAGAATCTTCGCCACTGTGGATGCTTGTTGGTCTTTAGCCGGAAATGCCTGAGCATACCTTGTAAAGTGATCAGTCACCACAAGGATATTAGCATATCCTCTCAAATCAGGCTCGAGTGAAAGAAAGTCAATGCAGACCAGATCTAGCGGTCCCCGGCTGGTGATCTGATGTAAAGGAGCTGCTCGCTGTGGCAGAGCTTTACGGGTAATGCATCTACCACATGTTTTCACATACTGCTCCACCTCTGACCCCATCTTAGGCCAGTAGAATCTGTTACGTATCAGCTCCAACGTCTTTTCCACTCCAAGATGACCCGACTCATCGTGTAGGGACTTGAGTACCATGGGAACATGTTTTCGGGGTAGAACCAGCTGCAGCACTTCTGTACTAGGTGGTTTATTAATCTTTCTGTGGAGCAATCCATCCACCAACACAAGCTTACTCGCCTCTCTGTGCAGACAAATGGCTCCATGGTCAGTACACTTTTCAGATGAGAATGTTGGCCCTTCATTTAAAGATTTTTTGACCAGTGAAATCATTGGGTCGTGGTCTTGCGCCATAATCAGATCTGCTCGGCTGATCTGGGTTAAACAACCAAGATCCAGTCGGGTTGGAAACACATAGCATTCTGGCATGGCAGTGGGAGGGACACATAGAGATTCTGCACAGCTAACTGATTCAGTAGACTGGTCTCTGGATACCTGCTTGCAGAGGGCTCTAACATTGTCAGGTGTTAAACTCTTGAACTCATCTCTGTCATCAGGAACAGGGTTTCGCGATAACGCGTCTGCATCAGTGTTGTTAGAACCTGGTCGATACTGCAGAGTAAAGTTGTAGGTGGAAAGAGCTGCGAGCCAGCGATGACCTGTGGCATTCAGTTTGGCAGTGGTGAGTATATATGTGTTACGACCCGAAGGCACGTAGCACACAAGGACACGACACAGAAAGGATGTTTAATAAAAAAATAGTTTATTTTAGGCTCTCTGGAGTCTGTGTCCTAAAAAAAAAAAAGGTGATTAAAGAAAAAAGTTGGACTTCTCAAAAAACAGCTTCTTTAATACAAAAAACTCAAAATCCAGCAGGACACTCACGGCTCTTGGTTTTCATCAACCAGCAGGTCTCCACAATGGAAGGATTCAGCTTCCTCTTCTTAAATATGCAGCAGCAGGTCACAACAGAAGGATTCAGCTCCTTCTTCAAACGCACAGCAGCAGGTCTCGCGCCAGCTCCAAACGACAGCACTTCTGCTCGTCTCACGACATCCGCTTCTTCATACGGACTTCTTTACACAGCTCAAACGGCCTCCTCAAAAGGCTCCAAACGGCCACCTCAAATGGCTCCAAACGGCTCATCAAACGGCCTCCTCAAAAGGCTCCAAACGGCCACATCAAATGGCTCCAAACGGCTCACAAACGGCCACCTCAAATGGCTCCAAACACTGGCTTCATGGCTCCTCTTCACACTGCTGCTTTTGCTGCTGCTGCTACAGACCTCTGTTCAGCTTCTGCTGCTGCTGCTTCATCATCAGGTTTGCTGTTTATTCATCAGACCTGAGGCTCCTTCATCCCAGACTGCTGCAGCTGCTTGGATCAGCTGCTCATTCATCTGCATTTGGTTCTGGGGCTGCTGGACCTCTGATGCTGCAGCTCTTTCTCTTGCTGCAACTCCTGCATCAGGTCTCCTTCTCCTGGATCAGCTCAGACCTCTTCTGGATCTCTCTGCTTGCTGCCACTCTCACTTGGAACCTCTTTCTGCTCTGTGGCTTGGAACCTAATATAGGGAGAGAGAGAGCACTGCCTCCACCTACAGCTAATGAGCACCAGCTGCAATCAATTAGGCTCATACAGCCTAAACAGCTCATGCCTCTGCTCAAAACAATATTGTGTCCTGACTAAAATAAATTATATGCCTGGGGCATGTAACACCCCCCCACATAAGAAATTACATGGGAGATGCAGCCATACTACACCAGGCTCATCACCCATGTAAATGAAACCAAAAAAAATCCTAACACCTACACCTTAACACTAACAACAAGCAAAAAAACCAACAACACATATCACACACAACTAATAGTTGCCTTCAGAATACCTGAAACCCAAAAAGGCGTCGCCGGTCAGGTTGTACATCACAAGGCCTCCTTTTAGCTGCACACTCACCAACATTCAGTTTAGTGATGTCAGACTGAAGATCAGGGTTTTTCCCAACAACCAGAGGGAAATTGTCCGCCTCTGTGTTATCAGTTCCATCACTTGACAGTAACATCATTGTAGCTGTACCAGCACTGTCATCAGGCACCCTGCAGACAAAACATTGAGAGTTAACAAAAACACAATCACTGTCTACATAATCAAACTGTTCCACCAGGTCATCTCCCACAGACAGCAAACTATCACTCTCTGCTGCTGATTCAGCTAAAGGCTCCACGACGTCCTGCAGCCCACTCACAACCTCCTGTGAACAGGATGAAAACGTAACCAGAGGAGCAGGATGGACAGTCAGGCTTGGCTCCTCTGAAACAATGCTCACATTGCTCACTGGGACGTCTTCTAATTCAGAAAAAAACAAACAACAGTCACTCAGATCAATGTCATCATCGTCATCATTATTTTTGCATTGCACGTCCACTAGTGGTGACACCTCTGGAGTGACCAACACCAAATCCACAGTCAAGTCATTCTTAAGTTTCTCAAGTTCAGGTTTCTCAAGTTCAGGTTTCTCAAGTTCAGGTTTCTCAAGTTCAGGTTTCTCAAGTTCAGGTTTCTCAAGTTTAGGTTTCTCAAGTTTAGGGACGTCTGCGACAAAAAAGCTAGAGCACAGTCCCACCTCATAAAACGGGACATGTTCAACACCCAACTCTAATTCTTTCTGATAAATCTTGTTTTGACATTCTAATCTTCGTTGTTCAAACCTAATCTCCATCTCTCTCAGACGTTCATTCAAACGGGTCATCTCATCATCCAACTCCATTGTTGTAAGAAAAAAAACTGTTTTAAACAGCTCACTACCACAAAACGTCTTGTCACATAAACTACTTAAAACAAACGTCCAAGCTGGTCCTGAACGTTTCACAAAGAGCCAGCTGACAGCGAACACACAATTCGCACTACTTATGCCTCTTATCCACAGGTCCTGTTCGCGCTCGTTCGGGCTCGTTCGTAACTAGTTAACAACTAGTTATGGGGTGTACCCACAGGGTCCTGTTCACGTGAAACCGGTCCTATTTTGGTGCCTGCCTCAACTAGGTACAAAGGACCAGTTCTTGTTGGGTCCAGTTATGACATCAGCACAGCGTGTTCACTGATTGGTCAGGGGGCGTATTCCTAGGTCGGAGGGCGGAGATTCAGTCTTCTCCAGTAGGTGGCGTATGCACCTGAACGTTGTTTGCAATCCGCCAAGAAGAAGAAGAAGAAGAAGAAGAAGAAGAGTCGGTCTTCCAGGAAATGCAAACTGCCCAGCCAACAGTGTGAGGGAGACTGGCCTTGACACAGCCACTTCTCTTCTTATGGAGTCTATAGTAGATGGTGAGTGTTTTATAACTTTAAGCATATTTCCAGTGAGTCATGCAACTCTCTGAGCGTTTTTGGACTGAAAAAACACCGGAGACTAGCTTCAGCAACAGCCGAGAGGCTTTTCTGAAAAAAAAAAAAAAAGATGGCGGAACGGCTCGTTTCTCTGAAATATAACAAGAAAATCACATAAACAATATTTGTTAGCTCGAAATTGTAGGAGAGGAGGTGTGTCTGAGTCTATCATTTGCTTAATAAATGCACTTTAATGGTCTAATTCGCCGAGTTGGCAGCTGTTTTCAAGGTTCGAAGCAGAGCAGAATGTGGTGTATGGCAGGCCGTTTGAGTCGATAATAGCGAGTGAAGATTCTCAGTCATCCAGGACATGGTAAATTCTAAAAAGTGCAAGGAAGGAAAAAAATAGTCTAAAGCATAGTATAATAAATAAAGTCCAGTTGTTTTTGTCTTGAACTTTTTTGAATTTATCATTATAGCCACGTTTTCATATTACGTGATACAACCGCCAACTTCATGCCATACATGTTACTTCTATCTACTGTACTGTACTTCTGTTTTTGGTTTGTTTTGGTTCAGTCAGAATAAATGGAAACGGTCATATCTCAGTCCAAAAATGGTTTATAAATATGGGGAAAAATCCATAAATTTGTCACTTACGCCTATAGGCCTGTATTAATGTGTAATGTGATTTATTTCAGGTTAATCAGTCAGTTCCTGTGTAAAGATCCTCTAGCCGTGGGTGTCCTTGGAGAAGGATGGGACAAGTCACTGCACTGTAAAGCAAGTATGTCATGACAGAAACACTCCAAACTTTGAAAATTACAGATAAAAGCAAAGGATAATGATGTTTAGAGGAGATTATAACAATAATTTTGTGTTGTTTGCCAGATGGGGCAGTGAAAACAGCCAGCCAGACATATGAAGCCATCGCTGAACTGCTGCATCAGGATCTGATCTTGTGACTCCAGACTACACATCAACTGCAGCCGAACAGACCTCAGAGCTTCTCCTGATGCTCTGCTCTCCTGCACCTTGTCCACATTGTGCCAAAGATGTCCTCGGTGCCTCAGTTAAAAAAAAAAACAGTCCTGCATTGACAACACAAACAGGTCCTATGAACTCAGCAGATGTCATACAAGCTCAGTTTGTGACGGAGCAGGGGTACTGTGACTTCATGGTGTTTTTCATTCAACCTTTATTTAGTCAGGTAAATCTCATTGAGTCTCGTGGACTCTTTTACAAAAGCGACCTGCTACAAACTAAAGAACTTTAGTTCTGGGTCAGATGACTTTATTCACAGAGGATTGTGTCTGATGGTGAGTTCTTTACAGAAGCAGTGAAAAATGTAGAAATGTTCTACAGGTCAGCATTTTTACCTGAGCTATTGGCCAAATTTTACTTTTAATTATTGTTACATGTTTTGGAACAACAGGTTAAGATTCCAGTGATGATATTTTAAGTTCATATTTCATACATAACTGCAGATTTAGTAATATGTTTTTCTGTTTCTACAAATAACACCAATCTTTCATTTTTTAAAACTGTTACAATTTTATTGACATGTAACATTTACAGTATTTAAATAAAGTTGCTTTGATATTTTGATTGGAATTGATTGATTACATATTGTTAAGTTTATATTACAAATGTTTTAGTTTGGAACACACTTGTTGATCAACTGGGACAATGGAGCGGCGCAGATTTTTTAGGATACATGCCACTTTCAGTTTTGTCCAAAGTAGTGTACTCCACCATCATCAATGTGTGTATATATAAATATATACTGTATGTATATATATATGTATATATGTGTATATGTATGTACTGTATATATAAATATATATGTATGTACAGTATATATTATGTATGTATGTGTACATATATGTGTATATATACACACATGTATGTATATATATAAACACGTGTGTGTGTATATATATATATACTCACGCATATGTTTGTATGTGTACATATATGTGTATATATACACACATATGTATGTATATATATAAACACGTGTGTGTGTATATATATATATATACTCACGCATATGTTTGTATGTGTACACATGTATGTATATACAATATATATACATATATGTGTATATATACACACACATATATATATATATATATATACTGTATATGAACATTTGTCTGTGGCTGAAAAAGCCACAGACAAAGCAGAATGTTCAAAAAAGAAACAAGCTCATCCACTTTGGTTGTGTGTTCTTTTCCAGCTCTTCTTCTAATGTGTGTGTTAGTGGTTAATAAAGAGCTTAATGTATCACTAGCGCCACCAGCTGGTTAGAAGCGTTGATATTAATGATCCACCCACTGCAGGAGAATTACCCGCCCACTGCAGGAGAACTTCACGCCCACTAAAGGGGTCCTAAGCGTGCAGTGGATACAGAAATAAACCGGTCCCATAGGAACTGGCCCAAACTAGCCACAATGGGACCTTACAGGAACCAGACCTGTTGATAAGAGGCATTAGTCAGCTCAAAAATGCAAAAAACTGCTCCAAAAATAGCACATGTGACGAGCCTCCATTATAATTTACCAAAAATTTAGGGGAAAGAAAAAAAAATATAGCTCATTAGTCAATTAGTCCAATCCCGGACGAGGGCCCATTATATGTTACGACCCGAAGGCACGTAGCACACAAGGACACGACACAGAAAGGATGTTTAATAAAAAAATAGTTTATTTTAGGCTCTCTGGAGTCTGTGTCCTAAAAAAAAAAGGTGATTAAAGAAAAAAGTTGGACTTCTCAAAAAACAGCTTCTTTAATACAAAAAACTCAAAGTCCAGCAGGACACTCACGGCTCTTGGTTTTCATCAACCAGCAGGTCTCCACAATGGAAGGATTCAGCTTCCTCTTCTTAAATATGCAGCAGCAGGTCACAACAGAAGGATTCAGCTCCTTCTTCAAACGCACAGCAGCAGGTCTCGCGCCAGCTCCAAACGACAGCACTTCTGCTCGTCTCACGACATCCGCTTCTTCATACGGACTTCTTTACACAGCTCAAACGGCCTCCTCAAAAGGCTCCAAACGGCCACCTCAAATGGCTCCAAACGGCTCATCAAACGGCCTCCTCAAAAGGCTCCAAACGGCCACATCAAATGGCTCCAAACGGCTCACAAACGGCCACCTCAAATGGCTCCAAACACTGGCTTCATGGCTCCTCTTCACACTGCTGCTTTTGCTGCTGCTGCTACAGACCTCTGTTCAGCTTCTGCTGCTGCTGCTTCATCATCAGGTTTGCTGTTTATTCATCAGACCTGAGGCTCCTTCATCCCAGACTGCTGCAGCTGCTTGGATCAGCTGCTCATTCATCTGCATTTGGTTCTGGGGCTGCTGGACCTCTGATGCTGCAGCTCTTTCTCTTGCTGCAACTCCTGCATCAGGTCTCCTTCTCCTGGATCAGCTCAGACCTCTTCTGGATCTCTCCTTGCTGCCACTCTCACTTGGAACCTCTTTCTGCTCTGTGGCTTGGAACCTAATATAGGGAGAGAGAGAGCACTGCCTCCACCTACAGCTAATGAGCACCAGCTGCAATCAATTAGGCTCATACAGCCTAAACAGCTCATGCCTCTGCTCAAAACAATATTGTCCTGACTAAAATAAATTATATGCCTGGGGCATGTAACAATATGTAAGGGGGTTGTTATCTGTCCTTACAACAAACTCTGCACCATACAGGTAATCGTGGAATTTATCTACCACAGCCCACTTGAGTCCCAGAAACTCTAGCTGATGCACTGGATAGTTTTTTTCAGAAGAACTGAGCTTTCTGCTGGCAAAAGCGACCGGCCTCAGTCCTTCAGGATGCTCTTGGTTTAGCACCGCCCCCAAACCATGAAAACTAGCATCTATGTGCAGTACATAGGGCTTTGATGGATCAGCGAACGCTAACACCGGCGCTTGGGTGAGGCATTTTAGGATCTGTTGGAAAGCCTCTGTACAGCTCCCATCCCATCTTTCTCCAAAATGTTCACTGACTTTATAGTAGGTTTTCCCGGGAGACTTTGCGGATTTCCACTTCTTTTGAGTTGGCGGATATCCTTTACACAGTTCAGTTAGTGGTCTAACAATAATTGAATAGTTTTTGATGAAACGGCGATAATATCCACAAAATCCTAGAAAGGACTGGAGTGATGGAAGGTCAGTGGGTTCTTTCCAGTGGGCAACTGCCTCCACCTTGCTGGGATCTGTAGCAATGCCTCGTTCTGACACTACGTGTCCAACGTATGTCACTTGGGGTCTGCAAAACTGGCATTTATCAAGTGACAGTTTCAATCCAATTTCGCCTAAACGGTCAATGACTTTGAGGAGTCTTTGCTCATGCTCCACCAAAGTTTTCCCAAAAACAATCAGGTCATCAAGATATACAATAACCTCCAGCATGTGCATGTCCCCAACGGCCTTTTCCATGAGCCGCTGGAATGTTGAGGGAGCACCAGTTATTCCCTGAGGCATCCTTTCGAACTGGAAAAATCCCAGAGGACAGATGAAAGCGGTTTTTTCTTTATCCTCTTCAGCCATCGGAATCTGGTAATATCCACTCCTTAAATCCAACACTGAGAACCATCTACTTCCAGACAAACAATCCAGAGCATCATCGATACGTGGCACTGTGTACTGATCGGGAATGGTTCTGCGGTTCAGTGTACGATAATCAACACACATGCGGATGTGTCCATTTTTCTTTCGTGCTAGCACAATAGGTGAGGCATAAGGACTTCTGGATTCTTTGATTATCCCAGCTGCTACAAGTCCCTGGAGATGGCGACGAAGGTCCTCTACATCAGCAGGTGCTATACGCCGTGACCGCTCTCTGAACGGGGTGTCATCCGTTAGCCTTATATGGTGTTCCACCCCAGATGCTAATCCCACGTCCCACTCCTCAGTTGAGAAAACATGGGATCGTTCAGAGAGTTTTTTCCTCAGTCTGTCTTTCCACTCCGTTGGGATAGAAGGGTCTTCAAAATTAAATTGTGAAGGATCAAGTTTTTTATGACTTTGTGTCTTGGTGTTTGAGATCTCAGTCACTGTGTCAGCCACATAAAGATGAGCTACTACTGTGCCGATGGGTATGCCAGTTTCTTTCAGAGACTCGTTGCGCATGAGCACCAAAAACTTGTCTGTATCCAACGTCTTGGAGAATAGAACTGTGGGCTGCACAAACAGACTTGGTGGGAGTGCATGTGAAGCTGCACGCTCAGAGATGAGAATGCAATTGCCCACTCTCTTCGTTTCACTTACTTTACAGATGGCTATATGCTCACCACCAGCAGGGATCATTAGCGGCCCTGGACCTACCCATTTAACATCAGCCACTGCAACGTTACTATGCTTTGTCTCTTTAAAGTTCAGATCTACAGGATGGGCGAGTTCTCGCTCTGTTACACCAACTCGTGCAGCATAAATGGTGTCTGAAATGGCTGCTTTACAGTTTAAAGGGAGCGACCACACTTTGCTAACATTGGTTCCAATTAGAACTGGAATGGTGTCTGAACATCGGGGGTCTGGGCATACTAAAGCAAGAATGGGAACTGATTTCCCTTTTTGTGATGTCTTTTCTGAAAATGCCAAGTCCACTTGAATGTAGCCTTTATACGGGTAACTGCTCTCAGACTCACTTAAACCCCAAATGGCTAAGCCTGACACTGGATGTAGAGGAACATGGGGTAAGTGTTCGACATACCAGCTGTCAAAAATGATTGTGACCTGAGAGCCACTGTCCATGAGAGCAGTGCATGGTGTTCCATTTACTTTAACATGAGCAGTAGCGGGTGGTCCTACTAGTCCTTTGGGCAGGTTACTGGTCTGCAGACTCACAGCGCTCTTCTTCACATTAGCGTTTTTCCATTCAAAACGAGGACTGGTACTTCTTGGACCTGCCTTACCCCTCCTTTGGGCCTGAATCAACTTTTGTATGACTTTTGGATAGTTTTCTGGTGACATACATTTAGTGGAAATGTGCCCATCTTCGCCACAACTGTAGCAAAAGATATCACTGGGTTCTCTGTGCTTAGCTGCTTTCAACGTCTCATGCCTTGGAGAGGTAACTGAGGGGGTTGGATGGTCTTTTGGTCTTGCAGTCGATTGAACTGACATTACTGAAACTTGTTTTCTCAGTTTTACAACCTCGTCCTTGAGGGCCTGAAGACTCCCACCTCCTTCCGGGCTGATTGTTTCCGCTTTAACTGCAGGTTGTGGTTCAGGAGGAAGCGAATGCGGTGACAGGGACAAGGCTTTGAGTTCACAAACCTGTGACCTCAGCCGTTCTACCTCCATGACCAAATCGGTTGAGTCTATAGCTGCTGCTGCAGTACGTTTGACATGCACAGATTTAGGGGGATTTAATCGACGGCGTGATGCTTCATGTTCCTCCTCAATGCGGATCTCATTCAGGAGCTCCAGAAATGTGGGTGGAGTACTTCTCCTCTCTCGTAGCCTGAGACTTAGTATCATCATGTCAGACCGAGTAGCACCTTTGATGAGTTGCTCAATACGTGCCTTGTCTTTGGAGGAAGGAGGCAGACCCCCCCTTTGTACCGCTTTATTTAGAACTCTTTCCATTCTCCTGAGAAACTCTGAGAGCTTCTCAGCTGGATGTTGGCCCATCATCCTGAAAGCAAAGTAGAGCTCTTCGCCAGTCTCGGTTGTGCCAAAGGTGTTTTCAAGGACATTTAAATATTCTGTGGGCGTTGCATCAGGGTTGTTAAATCTCACAGCTTGAAGGATTTCCATGGCAGGACCTTTTACACTCTCCATTATCCTCATCTTTTTTTCTCTGTCCGGCTTGTCAGACTCCTCAATCATCAATCTAGCTTGCTCCAGCCAGTTCTCCAAGTGTTCTTCCCCTTGAGGTGTGGGAAGCACACCGGAAAAAGTTCGAAGTCGTCTGTAGCTGCCATGGTCACTAGTGTGTCTTGAATTGAGCTGCAAGACATCACCGACTGCTCTGATTATAGCCTCTGGACTAGATGCTTGGAAAAGTGAATTTTGGCTCATTTCTAGCTCTGGTGATTGTAGAGAACATGTCCCCATTTTAGCTGCATTCTCTTCTTGCACCCCTGATGGCCCAATGATCCTCCAGCGAGAATCACTACCTTCTGGTGTTACATCTGCAGGAATGGCTTTATCATTTACTGTTTCCCTACACTCACAAAGAACTGTCAGGCTTTGCGACACAGGATCATACATTCTCCCTCTAACTCTAACACGTCCAAGAGCTTTGATGGTCTGCAAAGTGTCTTCTATCACACTAACTTCAGTGTCTTCATGGATATTTTTAACCAAAACTGCATGTAATGGATTAATTCCCTCTCCCTTACACCAATGCAGTAACTGAGCCATCCTGATTTTTCACCAAAATAAAGCACGACTAACCACTAATGAAAACGTGTTGAAAAAGTGCCTTATTTTTTTGTCTAGAAGCTGGTTGTCTGGGTATAATTCTGTTTTTATGCAAATAAAATTAAATATATCCCAGCGATGCCTCCATTTTATTATGTAGCACCCCACTGCTCTGTACG
>JBBPBX010018962.1:0-19700 GCA_038048925.1 Garcialebias charrua
TTAGTGTTTTTTCTTTGCGTTTTTCTTAGTTTTTCTTAGTGTTTTTCTTTGTTTAATGTTTTTCTTAGTGTTTTTCTTATTGTTTTTTTGTGTTTTTCTTTGTGTTTTTACTTTGTGTTTTTCTTTGTGTTTTTTCTTTGTGTTTTTCTTTGTGTTTTTTCTTTGTGTTTTTCTTAGTGTTTTTCTTAGTGTTTTTACTTTGTGATTTTCTTAGCGTTTTTTCTTAGTTTTTCTTAGTGTTTTTACTTAGTATTTTTCTTTGTGTTTTTTCTTTGTGTTTTTCTTAGTGTTTTTTCTTAGTGTTTTTCTTGTTTTTTGTGTTTTTCTTTGTGTTTTTCTTAGTGTTTTAGGATCATTCCTGATGCATCCTTGCATTTTATGCCAACAGTACAGTTGTTTGAGCTAAAACAGTTGCTAAGGTTTTCCATCTTTTACAGTCTGCATTCAACATAATCCAGTCAGATTTGTTCCGTCTCAAACTGGTGCGAAACACTGATAAAACCAAAGGGATGTTGTTTTTTTCAAACAGGAAGTCAGGACCAGCAGTCCTTCCTCCCATCTTATCTAAAAATGGTGTTCCTATTGAGTTTTCGATTCTTACAAATACTTAGGAATCTTGGGCGATGCACATCTCTCTTTTAAGCTGCATGTCAAAAACTTGATAAAGAAATTTAAATTAAAACTGGGGTTCTTTTTCAGAAATAGATCTTGTTTAACTCCGAATGGTAGGAAATGCTTTTTAACTGCTACTTTCCTTCCTTCCACTGACTACAGTGACATTATTTACATGAATGTCCCGCAAGCTCCTTGCAGATGTTGGATGCTGCCTATCACGGTGCGCTAAAATTCATAACTGCCTGTACCCGTACCCACCACTGCACCCTGTGTTCACTGGTTAACTGGACATCATTAACTTCATGCAGACTCTCACACTGGTACATTTTCACCTTTAAATCACTTCTTGGTCTGTTGCCTTCATACATCTCCTCAAACATGTCACGTCGTCAGTGCAGCTACAGCGTGCACTCTCAAGACATCATTACCTACAGTGTCCCATCAGTGTGGACCAAATTTGGCAAATGGGCCTTCTCCTACTCTTCTTCTGGAACACCTTGTAAAAAGATCTGAGGCTCTCGACTTTGACCTCTCTAGGGGATTTTAAACAATTAAGTTCAATGGAAAAACCAGTGCAGACATGTTCCTGTTTTTAGTATGTTGCCTCATTTTATGACTGTTTATTGTTGTGTGTACCTTACCTGTGGTTTGTTTAAAACGGGTCTCTCTTGAAAACGAGTGCTCGTGACTCATTAAGACTAACCTGTTCAAATAAAGTTTGAATGAATATGATATAACGGCTTGCCACAATATCCCTTCACTGGTGGCCTACACCACATTACAACACATTTTCCAGACTGCTGATTTAAAAACCAAACCAAATAATTTAAAAAAAGGCCAGCTTTTTCAGCGTCTGTGTCTTATTCTGAACCATTCATGCTTAGAACCTTCTTTTGTTTCTTGGTACAAGATGGGAGCTGTGTTAACTTTAGATTTTACCCCTCCATGCTTGATTAGGTTCAACACCTTAGTCATCAGGTTAGGTGCAGGGCTATTCAACTAAATTGCTCAAGGGGCCACAGTCACTGAAAGCCAAAAGTTCAGGGGCTGGACATCCAGCAGTTACTGTCATTAAGTAAGTTTGTTTTATGGTTTAAAATCTAGTTTTATTTTAAAATTAACTCAATCGAACTGAGCTCACCCCTGAGCCTGATTTGGCACAAGGGCCACCGGTTGAATGGCCCTGGTTTAAACATTGAACACTACTTTGTTTAGTTTTTGGCACCTCATCCATTGATTATTGGGGGAAACCAGGTTTACCTTAAAGTAGACCCCCTCAAAATGTGCAAGATATTGAATCAGTTCTTTGTATTATCAGGTTGATAAATTCCACCCTGTTTACAAATGAAGCAAACATTTATGCATCTGCTGTAGAAGCCTACAGCTGGGGTAGTTTCATTCATGGCGTCTGCAGAAAATTCTGTGATACTCCGTATTTGGGTTGGAAGTTAAGATTGCTTTATTACTGTATTTTTTTGCTGTACAAGTTGCTTTTTTTGTGCATACTTTGCATGCCCTGCGACTTATAGGCTGAAGCGATGTATTTATGGATTTCCCCCCCCATATTTATAAACCAATTTTTGGCTGAGATATGACAGTTTTCATTCAGACTGAAAAAATTGAACACTACCATTTTTCAGCCGCTAAATCAGAGTCAGACAGTCAGAGTCAGAGAATCTTTATTGTCATTTGCACCGCATGTGGTACATGTGATGAAACGAGATTATGTACACAGGGTCCCAGTTACATCCAACAATAAAATGTAAGAGAAAAACAGTAATAACATCTAGGATATAACTAAGAAAAACATCAACTAGAAATGCACTAATGTAATAGAAAAACATCATTACAAACAGCAGCACGAACATGAGTCTGTATGAGCAGATGGTCACAGATGAACACAGCAACAAGAAAACAGATCAGCATCAGCATGATGTGATATTTTGCAGTGATTATTCTTATTATTTATTTATTCATGAGTCTAACAGCCTCAGGGTAGAAGCTGTTCCTCAGTCTAGTGGTTCTACATTTGATGCTCCTTAACCTCCGTCCTCAGAGTCAGAGTCAGAGAGTCAGAGTCAGAGTCAGAGAGTCTTTATTGTCATTTGCACCGCATGTGGTACATGTGATGAAAACGAGATTATGTACACGAGGTCCCAGTTACATCCAACAACAAATGAAAGAGAAAAACAGTAATAACATCTAGAACTAACTAAGAAAAACATCAACTAGTAATACACTAAGCCTAATATAGTGGGAATAAACAGCAGCACGAACATGAGTTTGTATGAGCAGATGGTCACAGATGAACACAGATGAACACAGCAACAAGAAAACAGATCAGCATCAGCATGATGTGATATTTTGCAGTGTTTATTTTTTATTTATTTTTATTTATTCATGAGTCTAACAGCCTCAGGGTAGAAGCTGTTCCTCAGTCTAGTGGTTCTACATTTGATGCTCCTCAACCTCCGTCCTGAGGGGAGTGGGGCAAAGAGTGAGTGTGCTGGGTGAGTGAGGTCTTTCATGATGCAGGTGGCTCTTTTCCTGCATCTGGAGGTGTAAATGTCTGTGATGGTGGGGAGACTGACTCCAACAGACTTCTGTGCAGCCTTCACCACTCTCTGCAGAGCTTTCCTCTCTTCAACTGTGCAGCCTCCATGCCACACGTTGATGCTGGAGCACAGGATGCTCTCCACTGCACACCTGTAGAAGGAGGTGAGGACTGGGCTGCTCAGACCAGCTCGTCTCAGCCGTCTGAGGAAGTAGAGTCTCTGATGACCTTTCTTGATCAGGCTGGTGGTGTTGTTGCTCCAGCTGAGGTTATCATTCATGTGTACACCCAAGTATTTGTAGCTGGAGACCACTTCCACTGCAGACCCACCTATTTTCAGTGGGGCATGGGTGTGTTTGTTCCTTCTGAAGTCCACAATCATCTCCTTTGTCTTCTTCACATTCATGTGAAGATTATTCTCTTTGCACCAGCTCTCCAGGTGTTCCACCTCCTGTCTGTAGCTGGACTCATCATTGTTTGTGATGCATCCCACCACCGCTGTATCATCTGCAAACTTAAAGGGGACCTCAGATGTATTTTTTAAATTTTTATGGTATTTCTGTGGGATATCCAGACCCTATTCCTTCAATTTAATGCACAAAATAATTATTAGATAATCAATTATACCCTTTTTAATTCTGCCATTTTTAACTTTCGTTTTGAACGACCGGTTTCTTGAAGTCCACGCCCTTCAACGATCTGTTCACGCCCTCTGTAACAGCCAGTATCTGTAATGTGTTGTTGTTTTAAAATTAGCTCTTTTTTTATTACTCATTTGACTTACTGTTAGTGTTAGCTTAAGATAACTTACCGAAACCCGTCTGAGCGCGCCGCAGTTTGCTGCTCCTTTTAGCATTAGACCACCCGAATCCGAAGCTAATGTTAGCTTGTTCCTCTTCCGGTTTTCGCCAGCTCCGCTCGTTGCACGCGATGAGATTTTGGGAGTTATCGCTGTTCCAGTGAAGACAACACAAAGTTCACCAAGTGTCTCCCGTAAATTAATCTGTAAGGAGAAGGTCCTCTTGCTGCGAGCCTGCTGCGAGGCTGCTGCAAGGCTGTACAGTTGAAGCTCCGCTCCATCGCGCCGGAAGAGGGTCCCGTCGAACCCGGTCCTTCCGCCTGTGGTCCGCTCGTTTAATTTTTGCCGGCTGCGCGTTGGCAGCGATCGCAAATACACTAAAAATTGAACTAAAACATAAAAATAACAATTATACTTTATTTATAAAGCCATTTAAAAAAACACAGCTGCAACAAAGTGCTGTACACATGAAATTAAGAACATATAAACAAAAGATGAGATGAAATCATGAAAAACAACAGTCATGTGTTTAATACAGAAGTGGGTTGAGCCTAACCAGGGGTTGCTAGGTGAGGGGCTGGACTCAGGTTTGATCTGATTGGCTGGCGGCTTGTGACGTCAATAAATGCAGGAAGTGTGAATCCTGGTGTATTTATCAAAAATAAATAAATCTACTTAGAGTAAATAAACCACTGGGTGCATTTTTTTGGCACAAGGACTGTTTTTTTATGAAGTAAATACCCAAAGTTGAGTAAAAAAAACATTAAAAAGTGAATTTTGCATCTGTGGTCCCCTTTAACAATATGACAGCCTGGAAGTGTGGCTGTACAATCATATGTGAGCAGAGTGAACAGAAGGGGGCTCAGCACACATCCCTGAGGAGAGCCAGTGCTGAGGGTTATGGTGGAGGAGGAGAAGTTGTGGATCTTCACGGACTGTGGTCTGTCTGTTAAGAAGTCTAGTACCCAGTTACAAATAGAGGGGCTTAGTCCAAGTGTAGATAGTTTGTCTATCAGAGTTTGGGGGATCATGGTGTTGAAGGCAGATGTGAAGTCCACAAAGAGCAGACGCACGTATGAGTCTTTCTGATCCAGGTGGGTGAGAGCAGTGTGGACCACGGAAGAAATGGCGTCCTCTGTTGATCGGTTCTCACGGTATGCGTATTGATGAGGGTCCTCATTGATGTTGACGGTTGCCTTGATGTGGGACATGACCAGTTTCTCAAAACATTTAGCGACTATCGGGGTGAGGGCCACCGGTCTATAGTCATTCAGACCAGTCACTGTGGAGCTCTTTGGGACTGGGATGATGGTCGCGGTCTTCAGGCAGGTGGGAACTGACTCCAGTGCAAGTGAGGTGGTGAAGATGTCAGCCAGCACCTCACAGAGCTGGTCCGCACATTCCTTCAGAACTTTCCCTGGGATGTTGTCTGGTCCGGTTGCTTTATGAGGATTAATCTTTCTGAGACTGCCTCTCACTTCTGCTGCGGACACCCTGAGATGCTCTTCATCTGGGGCCTCATGTATCAACCGTGCGTGCGCACAAAAACATTGCGCACGTCACTTTCCACGCAAAACCCCGTATGTATCAAAACTGAAATGAACGTGAATATCTGCGCATCCACGTACATATCCACGCCAGCTCCCGAGCAGGCGTACGCACGTTTCTGTGGTTCTTGTTCCTTTGGCGACACTTACAGGTGCTTCTGAGAAACTGAAGCCCCACAGTCTGTGGTTGACTTTAAGAGCGGCTTGAAGACCTTTCTTTTCAACCGAGCATACTCTTCCTCCTCATGATTCTACTTTTGATCATAGCTGATACTGTTGTTGATTTTAATTGTTTTATTATTTGTTTTATTGACATTTAATTCTGTTGCACTTTGTAGCACTTTGAGATTTCCATTAATGAAAGGTGCGTTATAAATTGAATTCATTATTATTATTATTATTATTATTATTATTATTATTATTACTATTAACTGTTCATGATGTGAAAATGATTAATATTCCCACCAAACACACGATTAACAAGTACATCCACATGGACGCGCAAAGTTGTGCAAAAAATAAATGTAACAGGAACGGATACATTCAGCCTTACTGGAGGATATAGATAGTGTAACACGCAGAGCATTTATTTATAAACAGATATAATTCTCTGATCTAGGATATGGCTTATCAGCCGTTTTCAGAAATAATCATTTTTCAGTTTGGCACTGCTGCGCACTGGCGCAACACAGGGGCCGCGCATCACGCGTGCACGTGCAGAAACTGGGGTTCCACAGGAGCTTAGAGGGAGCTGGCAGGTCGATCAGGGCTGTGCCAGTCCAGTCCACACAAAGCCGATTCATGTCCAATGGAATGGTCTCATCCATATGATCCCAAAGGCTGAGTTATGGTCGCGCTTTGAGCGCGCGTGCACCCTCGCCGGTGTTACACGGCAGTGGAGGTGTGTCATTATCTGTGTTTATTGTAGATGTCTCCAAAATGACACGTGAAAGTACACCATTTATAACTTGTATGGGAGTAAAAGCTTCACAGACAAACAGATTGCGCACAAGGCTGCAGCGCGCGCTTTGGAGACTCCAACATCACGTCATGTCATGAAAAGTCTCCACTGAGACGCAGAGACTCGTTTCTTCATATCATCTATTAAATAAACGAAGATCTATGTTCTAGCAAACATCCAAGTAAGTTCCTCTGTGTTTACAGTAATTATGGTAATTAACTCGTGCGCAAAGTTAATATTTTCACTCAGAATGAATGAATGAGCCGGTGGCGCACCTGACAGCAGCGTGCGCGCACACGAATACCGGCACACAATCACTCGTTCTTTGCGTGATGAACACAGTTTATTACTATTCTTACTTAGGATGTTTGTCCTCACTCATATTATATTAAATCCATTGTTTTCCTGAATCTAGAAATGATTTCTGATCGCGCAGGGATCAAACAAACATGTCCTTCACACATGCAGGAAGTAATTTGCATCTGTTTAACATATGTAAATGAAGGCGTGTCAGGGGAGGTGTCTCACGTGCGCTCAGTTCCACGTTCATTGTGATGTACAAAAGGAATGTGCGTGGATTCAGGTGTACGCACAGCTTGATAAATCTGGATTTTTTTGTGCGTAGACACTTTTCCGGATTTGACCGTACGTCACTTTTCAGTAAGAAATCCACGCAAGTCTTTGATACATGAGGCCCCTGGTGCTGAGGTGAGTCTGGTGCTAGCTGGTCTGTTTGGATCATCAAAACGTGCATAAAACTTATTGAGGGCATCAGGCAGAGATGGGTCCCTGGGGCATTGTTTGTTTTTGCCTTTGTAATCTGTTATGCATTTAATACCCTTCCACATGCTCCGTGGGTCTTGTGAGGTGAACTGTCCCTCGATCCTCTGTGCATACGTGGCCTTGGCCTTCTTAATGCCATCCTTCAGTTCATTCAGTTCAGTTAGTTCAGATATACATATACATATATACATATACATATATAGATATACATATATAGAGATATACATATATATATACATATATATATAGATATACATATATATATACATAGATATATACATAGATATACATAGATATATACATAGATATACATATATATATACATAGATATATACATATATATATATACACTTATATACAGTATACATACACACTTATATACAGTATACATACACACTTATATACAGTATACATACACACTTATATACAGTATACATACACACACACTTATATACAGTATATATACACACTTATATACAGTATATATACACACTTATATACAGTATATATACACACTTATATACAGTATATATACACACTTATATACAGTATATATACACACATATATTATACAGTATATATACACACTTATATACAGTATATATACACATATATACACACACATATATACACACATATATATACACACATATATATACACACATATATATACACACATATATATACACACATATATATATACACACATATATATACACACATATATACACACACAATATATATATATATATATATATATATATATATATATATATATATATATATATATATATATATAAGGAGCCAAGATGGTCTAGTGGCAGGGCTTTTGACTACGGATCCGAAGGTCGCGGGTTCGCGCCCCGGCCACTACCCAGCTTGGGGTGTCTATGAGTGCACACCTATTTCTCCAGCTCCCCGGGCGCTTTCGGGCTGCTCACTGCACCACCTGGTAGGTGGTTGGGTTAAATGCAGAGACGAATTTCGTCTGTGTATGGGAACATACGCAGATGACAGGAATAGACATTATTATTATTATATATATATATATACTGTATATTGTATATATATTTCGATTTTGGGGCTTTTAGAATCGATTCTGAATCGCCAGGACTAAGAATCTAGATTCTTTAAAAAAAATGATTATTTCCTGCACCCCTATGGGATGCATTCATTACTATGGTGACAGCAGCACGAGAGCGTTACCTGTCTAAACTTAGCTCTGGCCTCCTTCTCCTTCATCCTCCCGTGAGCTACGAGGTAGTCGAACACTTCACCTGAACACACACAAAGGATTGAGGGTCACGTGGTCAAGCTACTCTGGTCTTTGTCCGTGTGTGTACATCGAGTGTGTGTGTGTGCACAGGTGACTGACCTCCACTGGCATACTCCATCACCAGGTAAAGAGTCTTCTCCGTCTCGATCACCTCAAACAGCTTCACTGCACACACAGTAGGGCTGTGTAATAATATTGATTTTGCGATATATATCGATTTTTTTCTTTCCTAGAAAAAAAATCGATATTCATCCGCAAGTATTGTAACATCCAACTGTCATCCTGCTCACTCACTGCTTGCTTTGCCGGGAGAGTGATTAGGTCATCCAGCCACTAGTGTCGCTGTAGAGCATTTATGCCAAGTTACCCGCCTAGTAGATACTTGATTTACACAGAAGAAGTGCAAGCAGTTTAATGGCGGCGAATATCGTTCCAGCACCCTCTTGCTTTAAAGCAGATGTGTGGATGCACTTTGGCTTCAAAAAGAAGAAGGATAGCGACTTTATGGATGAAACTCTAGTGGTCTGCAAGCTGTGTCACACAAGTGTTAGAAACTCGGGAAATACCACCAACTTACGAGCCCACCTAAAACATCACCACCCCGACAAAGTAATGCTAGTCCAACCAGAGCCAGGTATTGTGTAGTTGGTGCTTTTAATCAGTTTTCAGTTAAATTAATTCAATCCAAGTCTATAACAGTCTCAAAATGTCACCAAAATCACTCTGTCCCTCTAAAATCTTTCAGAAATTCGCAAGTGTATTGAATTGTATCGTTTGCTGAATATCGCAATCATGGGCGTAGCCAGAATTTTATTAGGGGCGGTTCATTTAAATAAGAAGTTGACCAAGCTAAACTAACATGCCTGGATAGGTCAATGGAAAAAGCGTTCGCCTTCCGTCCCAAACCTTATGGGTTCAATTCCCGCATGGTACAACTTTTTTTTTCTTTTATTCATTCCAGATTAAAAAAACACAAGAAAACTATTTACAAAACAACAAGAAATAAATGGAATGGCAATACATGAAATGAAAGGAAGCAGAGGAAGAAAATAATCTTATCTGCCCCTTCTCAAACTAATTTTTATTTTCAAGCACTCTTTTCTTCTTCTTCTTCTTCTTCTTTCGGCTTTTTTCCCTGCGTTAGGGGTCGCCACAGCGAACTGGTCGCACGAAGATTTGGCAGTTTTTACGCCGGATGCCCTTCCTGCCCTACTGGCTCGTCGCCTCCACCCGCGACAGCATTATGGACGGAGCGTTCTCCCGAGTGAAGCTTAAAGCGGAGGGAGAAGAGAAAGAGGAGGCCCGGAGAGAGGAGTTCGCTAAAATAACTCAGGTGATGGCTGCTCTGCACAGCTCTGCAGCGAGCATGGCTGCCGAAGCAGGACTGAGTACCGGCGGGGGGGCGGGTCCGTCAACGCCATTTTCTCCAAGCGCGCCAAAAGCCTCACATGGCGGCAGCCATGACAGTTACGTCGTCCAAAACGTCACCGTCCCGTTGAAGACGCCCAAGTACTCTGGTAGGTCCAGCTGGGAGGCCTTCCATGCACAGTTTGAGCTGCTGGCTCATGCAGGGAGGTGGACAGCAGAGCATAAAGCCCTGCAGCTGGCTCTCTGTCTACAAGATGATGCACTGGACTGCCTGTTGTTGTTAAGCTCAGAGGACAGAAAAGACTATGATGCACTAGTTGGAGCTTTAAAGAGGCGGTTTGGACAATGTGTGCAACCAGACATTTTTAAAAATAAACTCTGCAACAGGAGCAGGTTGCCGGGTGAACCCCTGCGTGCTTTGGCTAATGACATTGAGAGCCTCACACGCAGAGCCTATTCACACATGCAGTCAGGGGTTCAGAATGAACTAGCAAAAGATCAGTTCATCAGAGCCCTGGCACCACCGGAGCTGCGTGTGCAGGTTCAACTGATGCACCCCCGATCCCTGCAAGATGCATTGGACTTAGCAGTGGAGAGAGAGTGTTTGCTGGGAGTAGCAGCGGGAAACGACCTGAGAGGACAACCACCGGCATGCAGATCTGCGGAGGGGGCAGAGCTGAACCAGGAGAAACCTGCTTGGGTCTCGGAGCTGACAGAAATGATCCGAGCAGTGGCGCTACAGTTGACGCGGGACTCCTCCGCACCCCCAGCTGTTTGTTGGGGCTGTGGCCAACCGGGACACCTCCTGAGGCGGTGTCCTAAAACAGTCAAGACGCAGGGAAACGACACGGGGTCTGCGGGAGGGAGGAATCGCAGATCCCTACTGTAGCCTCCACACCTCCATCACCAGCGGGCAGGGTCCAAAAGCCCAAACAGGGGGCCCTAGCCCAGAATTCCTTTGAAACGGACTCAGCCCCAGACCAAGCAACCAGGGTTGTGGTGGTTGGACGCACATGTGTTGGGGACTTTTGTTATGTCCCAGTCTCTGTGGAAGGGATCCCATGCACGGCCCTGATTGACACTGGCTCCACGGTAACGCTAGTGAGGCCTGATGTGGTACCAGACTGGACTCGGATCCAACCCACCACAGTGCAGCTGCGCACAGTCACAGGGGACATGGCACCTATGAAGGGGAGGGGGACAATGACTGTTAATGTGGGTGGCCGATCTATCACCCACCCTGTGTGGGTAGCAGATGTGCAGGACATGTGCATATTGGGGCTGGACTTTTTAAGGGCTGCGGGGTGCCAGTTGGATTTAGGTGTGGGGACATGGAGTTTTAAGGAGGGCCCTCTCATTCCACTGTTACCCACAGCTCCTGATCACGCTCTTATGGGTCCTGTGGCCTGCTACACAGAACCTCAGGTCGCAGCTGTCAAGCACACCTCCCCTCAGCCCAGCCAGATGGCTGCCACCATGGCCCCCGCACCTGCGAGTCCTATGCCCCCAGTGTGGGTGCCCCAGAAGAACCGAGACTATGTGTGGACTGAACAGTGCCAGGGAGCGTCTGGCCATCTGCGGCAAACTCTGACTGAGCCCCCAGTCCTCGCTCCTGCAGACCCCTCCCTCCCTTTCATCCTCGAGATGGATGCTAATGGCGTGGGGGCCCGATCCCAGCAGAGTGACTCGGTAATCTGCAGAGGGTTGCAGGTGGTCGGCACAGACAGCTGGAGGCACCAACAGGAACAGGACCCCGATATCCAGCCTGTGTTGCAGTGGGTGGAGAGACAACTGAAGCCACCGTGGGAGGAGGTTTCTGGGCTCTCGCGGGCAACTAAAAGGTTGTGGTCCAAGTTTGAGGCTCTGCGTCTGGAAGACGGGGTGCTACAGAGGTCATGGAAGGACCCCTCCACGGGTGAGGAGCGGTGGCAGACTGTAGTCCCAAAAGGCCTGAAAGACGTAGTCCTGCAGGGCGTGCATGGAGCGTCTGGGTCTGGACATTTTGGCGTTACAAAGACTCTACGCCGCCTCCGACAGGGGTTTTACTGGGGCCAGTGCAGGAGGGATGTGGAGAACTTCTGCCGCCGTTGTGATTTCTGTACAGCACGGAAGGGGTCGACAGGTCGGTCTCACACCCACCTACAACAGTTTGTTTTAGGAGCCCCGATGGAGCGAGTGGCCGTGGACATCATGGGCCCCCTACCATGCTCAGACAGCTTAGAGACAGCCCATGCAATTGCCCTGAGGCAACAGGAGCAAGCGGGCATGCGCCAGAAACTGAACTATGATGCAAGAGCGATGGGCCGACACTTTACTCCAGGAGAGCTGGTCTGGGTGCACAACCCTCGTAGGAAGAAGGGACGGTGCCCGAGACTGGTCAGTCAGTGGGTGGGTCCCTGCAGAGTGTTGGAGCGCCTGGGGGAGGTGGTCTACAGAGTGCAGATGCCCCAAAACAGGAGAAGAGTAGCTCTGCACAGGGACAGGTTGGCCCCCTATGCACCGCAGCCCCCAGAAGGCCAATGGTCGGGGTCTCGGGTGTGTCCGCCAACGTCCCCAGAAGTTTTATCACTGCCGTCGAATGAGGTCCCAGCCGCAGAGTCGGGAGCGCTCTGCTGGGAGCTCGCCCACGACAGACGAGGAGGGCTCCAAGACGGTTCGATGACTTTGTTTGTCCCCTCGTGGGCGAGGGACTCAGTAGTGGGGGGGTAGTGTAACGACCCTGTGTTTGGTTCTGCTTTGGGTCCAAGTATTTCTGTGTATTTGTTCAGTTATACATGTACTGTGTTCTGTTGAGCTGTTGTGATTCTGTTGTCCCCCGCCCTCATGTGTTGGACTGGTCGTGGGGGCAGGAGAGGGGTAGGAGCAGGGAGGAGGGACCGGAAAAAGGAGAAGAAGAAGAAGCGTCGTGTGTGTGTGTGTGTTGTTGTTAGCAGGCAGCTAGCAGTGTGTTCGCTCGCGTGTGTACCGCGTTTTCTGTTAAGGCGTGAGCTGCAGCCTCGGTAATAGCAGCTCGTCCCTGTTTCTGAATAAACCCCGTTGGCTGGACTCCGTCTGCAGTGTTGGCGTCATTACATTCAAGCACTCTTTTATTGGATAAAAAAGAAGAATGTGTTAACCACAGGCATATTAACTCCTTTTTTTAATCCAATAAAAGACAAACGTTAAATTTGTTGTTTGAATCGAGTGTTTGAAAAAAAAAGAATAGTAAATAGTTTTCTTGCGTTTTTTTGATCTGGAATGAATTTTTTAAAAAAAGCGTTGTACCATGCGGGAATTGAACCCATAAGGTTTGGGACGGAAGGCGAACGCTTTTTCCATTGACCTATCCAGGCATGTTAGTTTAGCTGGGTCAACTTCTCTTTTAAAAGTGGGCGGTTCGTTCGAACCCCCCTTAATAATAATAATAATGAATTCAATTTATAATGCACTTTTCATTAATAAAAATCTCAAAGTGCTACAAAGTGTAACAAAGCAAAGATCAAAATAAAACAAGTGATAAAATCAAATAAAATCAATAATAATATCGACTAAGATCAAAGATAAAATCATGTGGATGCAGATTAGGCTTGCTTAAAAAATAAATAAAATAAAACAAGTGATAAAATCAAATAAAATCAATAATAATATCGACTAAGATCAAAGATAAAATCATGTGGATGCAGATTAGGCTTGCTTAAAAAATAAATAAAATAAAACAAGTGATAAAATCAAGTAAAATCAATAATGATATCAGCTAAGATCAAAGATAAAATCATGTGGAGGCAGAATAGGCTTGCTTAAAAAGAAAAGTCTTTATGCTGCTTTTAAAGTCAACCAGTGACTGTGGAGCTCTCAGGTCGTCAGGGAGGGAGTTCCACAGGCGGGGGGCAGCCACACAGAATGCTCGGTCTCCCATGGTCCTCAATTTGGTCCGAGGAATATGAAGGAAATTACTGTTACCTACGCCATTGGCAATATATATTGTATCGTGAGCAGAATATTGTGTATCGTATCGTGAGATTACTGTATCACTACAGCCCTAACACACAAGTGGGACATGAACCACCTTAGGTTTTTATTAAAACACAAATCAGACGACACAAAACCAGAAACTGAGCAAAAGGGAAAAGAACGGTTTCCAACACGGTGCTCCGTGTCCAAACCGGATCAGCTGAGTGAATCTGGCTGAAAGGAGGAACTGACTCATTAAAGCCAGCAGGTAGTGTCCAGACATTTGACCCTCAAGTGACTCTGGGGTCAGCAGAACTCACCGATGTTGGGGTGATTAAGGATCTTCATGATTCGGACCTCTCTGAAGAGCTGAGACAACAAAACACGGCAGGACGTTAGTCTGATGTGGACAGTTCTGGTTCTGATTGGATCAGGACTGAACATCTCACCTTCTGCAGGCTGGTGGGGTTCAGCTGGGTCTTATCGATGATCTTGATGGCCACCTGTCAGAGACACATGAGTGGATCAGCACATGTGGGCGTCGGCCATGTTTCCCAGCAGCCTCTCTGTCTGCGTCTCACCTCTCGTCCCGTCGGAATGTGCCGAGCCAGCTTCACTTTGGCGAAGTTTCCCTTCCCGATGGTCTTCATCAGCCGGTAGTTCCCAACGTGAGGCGAATCGTCTCCGGTGGCCGCCGAGGAGTTTTTACAGCGAGCAGAGCGGATGGAGCGGGACACCTCGCCATGTTTGTCGTCTCCAGTGGTATGCTGGGAAAACAAAAAAAAACAAAGATTCCAGAGAAACAACTCTTTTAATAAGTCTGTAACATGATGAGCAAGTTTGGTCAGTTCAGTTTAAAACTTTTTAAAATCTCTTATGATTCTAATTTAAGACAAAATATTTGTTGTTCTTAAATTTCTTTCAAATTCTAACAAAATAATTTTAAAAGTTAGCTACAAATCAGTTTCAGGGGTGCTGCTCTAAGACTGAATGTCTGTAAATAGTCCTTTTGGCAGGACTGCTGCATGATGGGAGTTTTAGTTGTTACAGAGTACAGTATTTTCTGGTGTATAGGTTGCACCTGTGTATAGGTCGCATTGTCCAATTATCACCAATAGATTGGAAAAATCCCTAGATAGGTCGCACTGGTGTATAGGTCGCACCTACGTTTAGCTCTGCTGCAAATGTCTGCCACAGGAGCGCACAGCAAGGCTTTTAAGAAGATTAACACTTAAAAACAATTATTTGTTTGATAAAAATTATAGCAAATATATGTCTGAGCTGAACTTTTCCTTAATAAATGAACGTAATTGTGAAATGAGCTGGATTTAAAAATTTGTTTCACCGAAAGTGATAACAAGCCATATATAGGTCGCACCGGTATATAGGTCGCAGGCCTTGAAAAAAAAAAACATAAAAAGGTGCGACCTATACACCGGAAAATACGGTAATTACATCTGAAAGCCTCAGAAAGAACTAGATACACAGACGAGCTGCAACAGAGTGAACAAACGTAAAAATTTAAGACATAAACATCTAATGTTTAACATCAACAGGTTGAAACAACCCGTTTCAGGATACCACATGTTACCATTTATACCTCACCCGTCCTTAAAACACCTGGAAACTCTTCAAGAAGTTCAAGGATCCAGGGCCTTAAGGCAAGTTCAGGTCGCAAGCTTTAATTCACACAAAGAATCTGTTGGAATCCTGGCAAAAACCAATGCTGACATGATCCTGTTTTTGGTTTCCTACATCTGCCTTATAATCTGTCTGTTTGGCTACTTTGATATCTTTGTTTTAACTTGTTAAAAAAATCTGTATTTCTCTCTTATGTTTGTCTATTGTTGATTGTTCAAGGAAAATCTACTGTTGCTGTTGTCATCATTCTTTAGTTTGTAGACAGGTCTCTCTTATAAATCAGTCCTCGAGGCTCAATGAGATTAACCTGACTAAATAAAGGTTGAATTTTTTTAAAAAAAGCAACATAATTTCCAATTAAACCTCTTAACACAACCCCAGCATCATAGAAGTGATGTTAGCTTGAACTATCTGGATGTCTTTAGTCCTTTCACATGTAAATTAAAACCTCGCCAGAGTTTGTTTAGAAGCCGTCTTTTCCAAGTGAACTTTGTTGTTCGGTGCAGAAAGGTTCACATGACAGCGAGCACACTTCCTCCAATAATCCACACAGAACAGAGCAGTCACACCAGCTGTTTGAAGCAAACTTAACATTTAAAAGCGTGTGCACAAAACTCAAGAATATACTTTAACCAGCTGCAGTGAAGCCCTTCAGGGTGAAATCCTTATAGAGGTTTGAAGAGACAACCTGGATCAAGTCGACTGGTCTTTAAAACACCCGAGTAAAAAAAAAAATGCTCCAGGTTGATCTGATCACAAGTGGACAGAACTATACGTGTGAACGCTCTCAGGACATTCTGAGCTGCTCTGGGACACTTGAGTCTACTTTTTTGGTAGTCTGAACCAAATCCATTTTGAAAAACACTGACAGACAATGCATGGCTGGAAACAAGCAGCACATATGCCATCTGCTACTTAAAAATGATTTAAAACACAAATCTGTGGGAATAATATATTTTTACAGCTACAGGTTTTAACGAAGTGCTGGTCGATAAATAAAAAAGATCATTTTATTGAATTTAACAGATTGGCGGATAACCAAACCTTAACGGGTGTTTTCTCTATACCGTAGATGTAATGTTTGATTGTTTTAGGAACCAAATGTAACGGCTGTAACACACTTTGTGTCGACCAAATCACAAGAAGCTAAGCTTTCCAAGAAAATGTTGCTTGTGCAGCGCTAGTTTTAGAGGGGAGAATGAATTTACAGCTGCCGTTGTACGAATTAAAAGACCTTGCCACCCCAGTTAGCACCTTATTTGTAGTCTAGTTTATATAATTTTGTACATTTTGTACAATGCTAAAAGCAAATACCATCTACACAGAACTGTAATTTCTATATAAACTCACAAGTTTAGAGCTCACACACACAAAACCTGTGAGCTTAGAAATGGTTCGATCAGTTAAACTAACCGGTGTTTTTCTGTCTCAGTTCTGAGCATTTCTGGACTCAGACAAGCTGACATATTGGATAAAAGATCATCTGGAAAATAGGGGTGCAAATCTCTCAGTGTCTGGAGAATCGATTCAATTCCAATTTTTGGTGTCACGATTCGATTCAAAATCGATTTTTCTATTCAGAAACGATTTTTCTATTAAAATGGTCATAAATTTAGTTTCAGTTTTGTAACTGACAAGCTGAAAAGAATAAACAACAATGTAAACAAATGGAACATTTATTTAAAACAATAATTTTAGGTTCCTTATTGTATAATTTTTTTTGCATCGTTTGATATTTATACCAAAAATAGGAACAAATAATACAGGAATGCATTAAAATTATTTAAACAACTCAAAGTACTGAAGTTTTATGATTTGGTGGACTATAATATTTTGTTAGTAATGTATAGGGCTCATAAGAATACACTACCTTCAAATGTATTTTGTTAAGAGAGAAAGTTGCTAGTCTAAAGGGAACTGAAATGTTTACAAAGCCAAGGTATAGGACTAGTTTAAAGGGACGGTTTATTTCTATACAGGGAGTGGAATTGTGGAATGGTTTGGGAAATGACGTTAAATATGTAAACTCTGTGATTATGTTTTTAAAAAATGATCAAAACTAAATTGTTAAAAAAAATACTAAAACTTTTAGTTAAGTGTTTAATGTTCTAGATATTTGTAGATTGTGAAAAGTAACTCTTTTTACTCCGTTACTTATAGAAGATTATTGTTTGAACTTGTTTTGTTCTTGAAAAAAAGGGGCAGATAAAATAAGATTTATTCTTTTTTCTGCCACCTTTCATTTTGTGTATTATTCATATACTATGAGATATGGTTTTCTTTTCTTTTGGGTTTTAATGTTTTTAAAAAAAAATCGATGTTGGGGCTTTTAGAATCGATTCCGAATCGCCAGCACAATAGATTCTTTTTTTTTTTTAAATCGATTTTTTTTTTCCTACACCCCTACTGGAAAACATTACTCCTTTATCAAGAAACATTAATTAAATAAAGTTAGTCTAAAAGTAAACTTTCCCTGTGACAATAAACTCTGTCCCCTCCTAGGACCTATTGTGTCACCGTTAGTTCCCCCAAGAAAAGCCCTCTTTAGTTTTTTGAATGTCCAGAGGACCAGACTATTGAGCATGCATCAGGGTGTCTCTTTAGAACCGTTCTTGTTCCTCTGGACCTGGTGGTAAACAGGGCTTGTTAAGGACCAGGTTTAAGTCCTGATCTCTGAAACCTCCCGAGACTGCCAGACCAAGAATTTAAAACCCCATTCATTCAATAGCCTGCCCTCCTAAGGAACCGTTCTTAATGTGGACTGAATGTGGGCCCAAAGCAGGACCAATCCAATCCTGAACCGTCCTTGACTTTTTTCAAACTCCCACAGGAACCTGAAAAGAAACGACCAGCACGTGAAAACATTTGTAAATATTCCTGGAATCTCCCACTGATGATACATTTAATAAAAGTCCAGAACCAGAGATCACAGAGTTGAAGGAGGAACTGACACAGATCAGATTGAGGAGAACCCTGTCGTGCCCGCTCACCTGTTCCGTGTCCCGCTCGTTGACAGTGGGCAGGGGGGTCCTGGTGGACATGGTACCCGGGTCAGTGTGACGGAGGTCCAGTCATGAAGCCGCCCCGTCCGCTCCGGAACACCTGAACTTTGAAGGGCTGAAAGGCTCTAACTTCACTTTGTGTGTGTTTTACTGGACCAGACTTCCACCCGGCATCACCAGTTCCTTTTTCTGACTGCACGGCTAGAGGGTTATCTGCTGGCCCGGCTTGGCTCGGCTTCTTTTCCGGAAGTTTGTAGCTGACATGGATCCAGACGGAACCGTAGCAACAGTTCCTCTTTGTAGGCTAAAGTTAGCCGCTGAGTTAGCACCGGGCTGAGCGCGTTTAGTTTGGGGATAAAGCGGGTCCGGTTCCGGTTCGGCCCGCCGGCCTCCAGCTCCGGTCGGCTCGGTAAATCGATCCCGTTCCGGTCAGCTCAACCACGGTTCTATTCGTCCAGTTCCTGCCTCATACTCCCCGGCAGAACTCGGCTAGCCTGAGCCAAGATGGTGACCCAGCCCAGTGCGTCGGCAGGATGTGACGTCATGAACAACGTGCTATTTGATTGGCTGGTCAGGCGCAGCGGCGGCGTTTGTTGTTGCTAGGGTGACTGGAAAGACTGCATAAAATAAAATACAGTATTGTTAAAAGATATAAAATTAAATAAATATTAAGATGCATTAAATAAAATGTTTTAAAATAAAACAAAGCGCTTAAAAATTAGACAACGGGAATTGTGGCCATCCTTAATTTTATTTCCTGATTTTTTTGTAATGTTGTAGTGGTCTTGATGAATAGTTTCTAGACTTTCTGAATGTCATTTTTAACATTTCATTAAACTACAGAAGCAGCGATGTAGGTTTTCTTCACAGGTACATTCATCTTCGGTCATCGTGTGCAGATAGATTCTTGGTTTTTTTTTTCATTCAACCTTTATTTAGTCAGGTAAATCTTTTGAACCTCATGGGCTCATTTACGAAAGCGACCTGCTAAAACTAAAGAACAATGAACAGCAGTGGTAGAATTTCCTTAAACAATAAACAATAAACAAACAAACAATAAACAATAGAAAACAAAAGAGAGAAAAAAACAAAAGAAAGTTTTTTTTTTTTTTTTTTTAACAAAGTATCAAAAAACTAGCAAAACATTATAAGGTAGACGTATAAAATCAAAGACAGGAACAAATCTGCATTGGTTTTTGCCAGGATTCCAACAGATTCTGAAAA